>JBBPBK010000404.1:0-186984 GCA_039720395.1 Liquidambar formosana | reverse complement strand
TGCAGCTACCCTCATGCACAGTAATTGGGAAATATAAAGATAATTGAAGTAATTAACTAATCATATATAGGAAACCATATTGATATATTATGAAGTTATGATGGTAGCTTCTTCAGATTCGCTTTTGATAATAATTGTAGTTAAACATCTTCCCTTTGAATGGACTAAGCTCTTGAATTTCTTCCATCAAATATTTCTTCACCTTTACTTGAAATTATAAATAGTGAATATTCTTTTCGTTTTGGTACATAATAGAGTCAATAATTTAGTTTTAATGAGGGAAGTAAGTTTGCATCATCATAGAATCAGTGGCTTTGTTACTGTACTGAAAATGTATTTCTTTATATCTTTTAGAATTAGGCTTGATAAAAGGCTGTAAACTGTACTTAGATCAAGGCATAATGGCTAAAAGAGGCACCTAACTGATTTTGCTACATGTATTTACTTATGTACCATTAATATTTTTCTCTCTTATTTCATCACTTTTTTTATGAAAGAAGTGCATATTGCATGTTTTAGGATTTGTACGAAGAAGATTTGTTGAAACCCTTGCAATCCGTCGTTGTAAGGTTGACCAAAAATATATTTGAGAACTCAATTAATGCATAGTTGGGTATTTTGTACAGCTGTCGGTTGACTAATTGGACTTGATATCTAAGAAACCTATATTTGGTGCTTTTGTACACATGAGTTTGGTGCTTTTGTACCTATATTAAATTTCAATCGAAATCCCATATTTTAATTAAATTCCTTGCACTATTAGCCCAAAAAAAAAAAGGGGGGGGGGGGTTCTGGATTTGTTGGCTTAACTCTTGCATTGCTATTTTCTTCCTTCAAGAATTATGGATCGTTATAAGAACTCTTTCCTAACTCTAATTTAAAACTTTGTTGCCCTAAATCTTGTATTAAACATTCAAAGTTTAATGTTGACGAAGATTGTAACTTCAATTGGAATAGTGAATTTATTTATTATTTTTTATAATCTAAATTTAATTCTATTTGGCATTCTTATGCATTATTTGTTCTCTACCCCTTATTTTGATGAGAGTTTGATTGAGATAACTATTGAGTATAAACAATTCCATACAACTATGCGGAAACAATTCATTTCTTCCATTTACCACATGTTAACACCTCAATAGTTATATGGAATTGTTTACTCAATAGTTATCTCAATCAAACTCTCATCAAAATAAGGGAGAGAGAACAAATAATGCATAGGTAGTCTTTTTTGGACCCACACCATGACGTCAGCAACTCTTCATTTTTGTTTTTCTTCTCTTCTCCGTGCAGCTTCCCTTTCCCTCTTTCTTTATTTTTTTATTTTTTTTCTTCCCTCCCCCCTCCTACAACCTTCCCTCTCCCTCTTCATTTTCCATTTTCCTTATCCCTTCCTTCCTTATTTGTTTATTTTTTTATTTCTTTTTCTTCCCTTCCCCCTACAGCATTCTCTCTCAGTCCTCTAATATATGTTTTAGAAAGGATAATCTTGACTAAGGGTTGTTTAACAAACTTGAAAATCTGATCACCTAAGTTTAGCCACTTTTTATTTCATATTGATTGTAAAATTATAATCCTATTTAACTAAAGTCAGAGAACAATAACATTTTGGTTCCTGCGCATCGCGCGGGTCCATTTTAGTTAATATGTCTTTCTCATGTGTTCTTTGTTTAATAATGTCTTTCGAAATATAAATTTGCGAACTCTGTGTGGTGTTTTTATCTGGAGTTGTAAATTAAGTAATGGTGGTTTATTTATTTATTATTTTTTTCTTTTGAGCAGGCGTACATTGAGTTGGCAAATAGTTATGGCACTGGAAAAATTTCAGAACTAGAGGCATGTGTCCTGGCAAACAGGGAGAGGTTTGAAATCTGAATGTTGCATTGAGCAAGATTGTTGATAACACAAATTTGGGCTTATTATTCATGTGATAACTTATCTTTTCTTTCTGGGAAAATTTCAGAACTACAGGCATGTGTCCTAGCAAACAGGGAGAGGTTTGAAATCTGAATGTTGCATTGAGCAAGATAAGTTAAAAAAAAGAAAGAATCTGAATGTCGATAACACAAATTTGGGCTTATTATTCATGTGACAACTTATCTTTTCTTTCTGGGAAAATTTTAGAACTACAGACATGTGTCCTGGCAAACAGGGAGAGGTTTGAAATCTGAATGTTGCATTGAGCAAGATAAGTTAAAAAAAAGAAAGAATCTGAATGTTGATAACACAAATTTGGGCTTATTATTCATGTGACAACTTATCTTTTCTTTTTTTATATCTTTTTTACATATGGTCTTATATCAAAAATTGTTTTGGCCTTTTAGAGATCAGTTGGAAGAATGGATTGATTTTATTTTCCTTGAGGTATGCAAAATCATTTAATATTAATGTTGGAATTTTTACCCAATACAAATTTTGAGGGCTTCATGAGTTGAAGAAATAAGAATACCTTGGTCCCACCATCACAGGGTGTAAACAAGCAAGAAGAATGCAGAGATTGAAAATACAAGGCATCATCATAAAAGAAGGCACGAGGATGAAACAGAACAGTTCAAAAAGAGCAGCCTTATTGAGCAATATGAGTGTCCTAACTAATGGTTCCCAAAACCTCTGATTGTACTGACAGCAACTTGAATAGCAATTAGCCTTTTTCATTTAAAATTGTATACTACGAAGTTTTCCTTACTAAATCTAAAAGACATATTTTATGTTACTTGTGATTGTGATTCTGTGTGGATTTTTATATTGCATTGTGTTGTTGGTCCCATATATAGCAAAATTTTATTGTGATTGTGAGTTTGTGTGGATTTTTTATATTGCAATGTGTTGTTGGTCCACCTATGTGGCAGAATGCTTGTGTATGGCAATGTTGATACATTAAGGAAAAAGTATGGCAATATACATTGAGGAAAGTATGGCAATATTGATTCACCGAGGAGAATCAATATAAAAAAATTGTTTCTAAACCTTTGCTGACGGTTTATAACCATCGGCAAAACATTTACCAAAACAACTTAGTTGTGCTCCAAAACCGTCTTTAATCGTTTGCCAACGGTGGTAATCCGTCGGTAATTGCCGATGGTTATAAACCGTCGGGAATTGCCGACGGTTTGGTAATGTCCATAAAATGTATCCTCATTCCCGACGGTTTAAAACCGTCGGCAATTGCTTATGCGCACTGCCGACGGTTTTAAACCGTCTGGAATTCCCGACAGTTTAGTAATGTCCAGAAAATGTATGCTCATTCCCGACGGTTTAAAACCATCGGGAATTCCCGACAGTTTGGTAATGTCCAGAAAAGGTATGCGCATTGCTGACGGTTTAGTAATGTCCATAAAATGTATGCTCATTCCCGACGGTTTTAAACCGTCGGTAATTGCCGACGGGTTTCAAAACCGTCTACAAAGGAATAGCTGACCGAGGTAAAGCTGACGGATTTTCGACGGTTTTAAAACCGTCGATAGAACAATTGCCGACGGTTTTTCCTTTATTCCCGACGGTTTAAAACCATCAGTAAAAATCATTTTTTTTGTAGTGACGTGATGTTACTTTGACAACGTGGCCATATATGCCACATGGCACGATTTGATTAGGGTCCCAGAGGCTGGGGATGGACAATGCGAACAGAAGATCCAGTTCAATGAGGGAGAATATATCCCTAAATTATTTAATTAACTATGTTCCTATAATTGGTTAATTGCCTGAGACCTTCCTCTTGCACATCAATTGGTTCATCTATTGATTACATGGTGAAATGATTTTGGTGATGTTTGAGGGATTGATTGGATGGTTAAATGATCCTCCACACCTCAAGTTTTGGTGATGTTTGAATGATTCATCCAAGTGGTAAATGATCTTCCACACCTCAATTTTCTACCAAATGGGGAATATTTGATTGGTCGGCCTATAAGAAAACAATGACAGTTGGTAGTCATTGTTTGTTAAGTTCATAGTTATTTAGTAGGAAGTTAGTAACATGTTGTACTGAACTGTAATTATTTTCCCCTAGGCCAACCAATCTAAAATTCCCCCTTCTACCAAAGGGTGGTTTTGCATTGGCAAAATAAAAAATATAAATATAAATAAAAAATAATAAAGCTCTCTATTGGCAACCTAAATCAAAATCTTTCACCAAAACTACCTTAGATAGCTAATCACTTTAAGTTACAACAAATGATTTCGTGTTGAATCTAGTAATGGGCCAATGATATGATAGTTTAGTGGCATTCTCCTTATTTATTGAGTGAGTGATATCGAATTCAAACTTATGGAAAAGCATTGATACCCATTTGTCAATATTGGGAGTCTAGGGGTATGAGTAAATTCTATCGATTGTTTTAAAAAAAATAATCTAGTAATGCAATTTAATCTAAATTATCAGAATGTACTTTTTCTAACAGCAAACCAAATTCAAAAAAAATTTAACGGGGGACTAGAGCCATGGTTTTGATAACTACTGTCCTAGAATGTTTTGAATCGGAAAACAAAGTTTACACATGTTCCAAACTTGAAGAAATCAGAATAGGTATTAATTTAAAATAGTTAGCTACACCTAAGATTTTTCCACCCTTACATATACCCCATACAACATCTTGAACCAAAGCAGTATCAAATTTCAACAAAAAATTTACCGAGGGTATAACTCCGTTATTGAAACTTCATTTACTGAAAAACTAACTGCTTGATTTTGGGATTGGTTAGACCTAGTCGCCACTGAATTATGCTCTGGTAGCAATGGCATTTTCATCTCCTCCTTACTCTACATAAAAAATGCAGGCTCTGAAGGTACTGGGAGAGTAAGAGAGGAGCTACTAAGTAACTGAACAACTGAAGCCATGGTTGGTTTGTTAACTTCGTTTTCTTGAACGTATAGTAACACCATATGGATGCATCTCACTATTTCATTCATTGAACCATTCCTCAACGTTGGATCTATCAGATTTGAAGCTGTCCCTTCACTCCAATTTTTCCATGCCTACAAGTATTCAACAATATGCATACGCCAAATTAAACACAAGGTTATGTAAAATTTCCAATTCCATGTGCATTGCCACTCCCATATTACTATAAAAGGGAGTTGTGCCCATAAATGTTTCTACTTACATAGCTTAAAAGGTCTTCTACATCTTCTCCATTGCGGAAGCAATAACTATTTTTTTGACCACTCACAATTTCCAGAAGTAGCACACCAAAACTATAGACATCTAACTTAACCAAGAAGTACCCATGCATTGCATACTCTGGAACCACATATCCATTGCATATAATCGACAGTGTTTTCAGTTAAATGAAAGAGCTATCCATGGTTATATTTAGATTTATTTAATTTCATCTTATTCATAAGATATTGCCAAATCTTTGCAAGGACTTTAATTTTATGTTCTTTCACTAACACGTTGTAACCTCTTGAAAATGAATTATATAAGTTATGCACAATTGTAATTAATATCTCTAGTCAGATTCTGATACTTACTAAGTCCCCACAATTCTATTTGTATTGCCTTGAGTTTGACCAACTACAAATAACCTTGCCATGCCAAAATCTGCAATTTTAGGATTCATCTCTGCATCTAACAGAACATTGCTAGCTTTAAGATCACGATGAATAACTCGAAGTTGAGAATCTTCATGAAGATAAAGAAGCCCTCGAGAAATGCCTCCTATGATTTGGTAACGCCTTTCCCAATCCAATTGTTCATGCTTTATTGGACCTATATATCAGCAAAATTATATAATTAGAACCAATTACAAATTACTAAAACAAGAAAAAGAATTAGAAGATTTATTGGTTTATGTTTTATTATTATCAAATTATATTCATATTAGCATCTAGATGGGGGAGATCTAAAATGTTTCCCATCAACTCAGGGCTGGTTCTAAGTTTCTTGAGGCCCTAAGCAAACTCCTAAAATGGGATCCTCTATACATATTCCCCCCCAAAAAAGTGTTTTACCTCCCTACAAATTTTTTTGCCTAGTACCAACCTAAACTTTGTTTGCTTTTAAAGTTACTAAAATTTGCTACTATATATAGATTAATGGACAAACTGTATATTAGTGTCACGACCTTTACCCCCAGTTTCAATGTGGTGTATTAACTTTCAATTTGCACAATTTAGTGCACCAACTGTGCATCCGTGTGTCAATGTAGGAAATCAGTGGACGGACATGAGATTCATAATTGCGAAAGTCACGGGCGTGCACGTAGTGTCCCACTGGCACCTACGTGGCATCCTATACGACCAGATGAACCAATTTCCCACCATTTTCAGAGCACATGCTTTGCATGTGAGGATTAGTTACCTCACTAAGCCATTCTCTTCGCCATTTCAGAGCACGTGGTCTGGATGTGAGGGGTTACTTTACTTTTGCCTAATAACCCTTGTATGCTGCTGGACACGATATAGGGCTCGAAACAGAGAGAGAGATAGGGTGGGTGAGAGAAAGACACCCAAATGGCGATGGAGGCTTGATGACAGGGCTGGAGCGTGTAGCGGGTTGAGTCGATGCGCTACGGGTTGAGACAATCGAATTTTATAGCATTACCACATAATTATCTTGAGATACGAAGACGGAACGAGTGCAACAACGAGATTAAGTTCTTGGATAAAGAGATTGGCTTGGAGAGTATAGACTGCAATGAGAGCGAAGTTCCATTTTTAAATAGTTTAATGGGGTTCATGAGCTATTGCAGAGGAGTGGTGTTCGAAACGCTGGATTTTCGTAACGTTGATCAAGCGGATAGCAGATGCAATGTTGAATTTCCAAATTGCTTGAATCCAGAGGACTTTCGGTGCCCAATTTCTCTCGAACTAATGACTGATCCAGTGACGATATCTATAGGGCAGACTTACGACCGGTTGTCGATACAAAAATGGCTCAAAGCTAGAAACGCAATCTGCCCTAAAATATTGGAAAAGCTAACAAATACAGAGTTGCTCCTGAATTATACTCTGCAGAAGCTCATCCAACAATTCTGTGCAGATAATGGCGTTTCGCTTGCTAAATTAGGAACCCGTAATCGCGATATATCAAACACGACTATCGCCGGTAGTCCAGCAGCAAAGGAAGCTATGAAATTCCTTGCCAAATTCTTCGCTACACGCTCCAGCCTTGTCCAGATCAAGCCTCCATCGCCATTTGGGTGTCTCTCTCTCACTCGCCCTATTTCTCTCTCTGTTTCGAGCCCTAGATCGTGTCCAGCAGCATACAAAGGTTATTGGGCAAAAGTAAAGTAACCCTTCACGTGCAAACCACGTGCTTTGAAATGGCGGGGAGAATGGCTTAGTGAGGTAACTAATCCTCACGTGCAGAGTATGTGCTCTGAAAATGGTGGGAAATTGGTTCATCTGGCCATGTAGGATGCCACGTAGGTGCCAGCGGGACACCACGTGCGCACTGTTACTTTCGCCGTTATGAATCTCATGTCTGTCCATTGATTTCCTACATTGACACACGGATGCACAGTTGGTGCACTAAATTGTGCAAATTGAAAGTTAATACACCACATTGAAACTGGGGGTAAAGTTCATGGTACTAATATGTAGTTTGCCCTAGATTAATTAAGATGACAACTGACAAGAGATCATCACAAGAACTTGAAAAGATATAAAGCAGTCGTCGATCTTACTTCATAATTGAGCAATATCCACTTCTATAACAAAATAATAAAATAAATAAATACCAAACAAAATCTAAAGCTATAATATCAAAAAGAAATGAATCAGTTACAACATAATGTCACTCAATAATTAAGGTATTCAAAAAAAAAAAAAAAGAGGCCTACTACAAGGGTTAGTCCTACAATGAGACCCTCATTTTTTATCCAAAATGTGGGGTCCTATATGGACACATACCTCACATAGCCTCAAAACCGGCCTACGTCAACTATATAATGTTGGAGTGTATTTTTCTATAGAAACGCATGCACATCCCAATTAAAATTATTAGAAATAAAAGTAAAATATTGAAGCAAAAGTGCAACCGTACTAAATAGGTAGTTATCCAAACTTGTATTAGGCACAAACTCATAGATGAGAAGCCTCTCATTTCCTTGCATGCAGAAACCTAAGAGCCTAACCAAATTCTTGTGTTAAAGCTTGGCCACTAAGAGGACCTTATTCTTAAATTCTTGATCTCCTTGTCCAGAATTTGTAGGCAGCTTCTTCATAGCTATATCTTGTCCATCAGGAAGCTTACCCTGAAAAGATAT
Organism: Liquidambar formosana; assembly: GCA_039720395.1. NCBI lineage: Eukaryota > Viridiplantae > Streptophyta > Magnoliopsida > Saxifragales > Altingiaceae > Liquidambar > Liquidambar formosana. Next base: position 178,773 of record JBBPBK010000404.1, on the reverse strand, counting down.
CATAATAAATTAAATGTGAAAGAATTCAAACCACCTTCATATGATAATTACCTTATAAATAGGACCAAATCCGCCTTGTCCAAGCTTATTAGCATCAGAAAAAAAAATCCATTGCAACTCTGATAGTACTGCTGAAGTCAAATTGCAAGGACTCTGCACTCCCAATTTCATCCACTGCTTCACAATAGGAATAAATTGACAAATGTTGAAATAAGAACATTTGAACAGGAAACAAACTTAATATAGGAGCTCCTATTGGGAGTCTGCTTAGGCTTGCAAAGCTACTCATCATTATCTTAGCGAATGTACATATTAGTATACTTGAGGGAACGATTTCCATGCAGCAAATGGAGCCATTTTTTTTTTTTTTCCCTCGACACTTACTTTCCACTTTCTCTCTTCGCTTTCTCATTCTTAAAAAGATGCAGAAGCATACAATAAGTATCAGAGAAGTAACTGTTGCAACAACGATGATGATGACAGTTCGAGACGTGTTACTCTCATTTCCTGCTAAAACTGAAAAAGTGCCCTGGTTAAATCTTGTTGGGTGCTACACTCTGGAAACAGAGTCTAGATAGCATATTATCATACTGTAAAAAAGTGAAGGTTGTTTCTAGTGTTTTCTAATACAAGGGAAAATAGAGAGTTGTTGTTAATAAACGAAGGTTGGTTGTTTCTAGTGTATTTTAAGAATCTAACACGAAGAAGATAATAAATTTGGTAGAAATATAGACTTGTGAAAAAAGAAAAACAATATAAAATTAATTTGTTTTTTAAAAATGCCTTGTTTCTTGAAATGTATATCAATTGTATTAAATTAATAGAAAAGACTACTCAGTTATAAATGAAGATTGGTTGGTTGGTTTGTTCTAACATTTTCCAACATGGGCAACATAGAAAGTTGTTAATAAATAAAGGTTGGTTGTTTCTAGTATTTTCCAATATGGAGATTATAGAAAATTAAGAAGAAAGGAAAAATAATAGAGAATTAAATTAATAAGACCTCGTTTTTTCACATTATTATTATTATATAGATATAGATGGATGAGCAATTAAGGCTAGCTAATCCAATATTGTAACTTTACGACTCCCCTAATAGGTTCCTGGAACCTTACCTTATTTCATTACTCCTTAATATTCTCTCAAGAACTTGGTAAAAAGATTTCTATTCCTTTGAATGTATTTGCTCATAAGGGTGTTTTTCATATTGCCATTTGTTGTTTCAATGGCTTTTGAGGTGGTCATTTATCGTAGCTCACTGATAAAAAAGTACATAGCACTACATGACAAAATTTGATGAATGTAAAGTATTTGGAATAATAAAAGAGTGGAGTTTTTTGGGGTTGAACACTTAATTAACTAGAGGTACAAAGTAACTTTCGTAAATTAAACTATGTGAGAAAGATCAACTTGATTAATTAGAAGAACGAAAATTAAACTATGTGCATAGGGGCAAGAATAAGCCAAGCTGATGTATAAAGAAGAAATATTCAATCTCGTAGAGTCACAGGCATTTTAAATTTAAGGGGTAGTGGAGACTATATTGGTCATAAGCTTGTTGGCTTTGCATATATGTTGTGAGGGCACAAGTCAAGAGAAAGGGTCTCAATTCACATATTGACGTCAGCACTTTTTTATGTAGATTTATAAGAATGGCTTTACTTACGTTATTTTACTAAACTACCTCTCTCAATAAAGTGGTATTATTAAAGGGGACTTTGACCGTGGCTGGGGATGGTGTTGGACTTTGATTATGAATGCTTTGGTGGGGTTGAGGATGGTGATTTTCTTATCTTAATTGCTAAAAGCTTGTTCTTGCCATGTTATTTATATCAGTAAAAATTCCCAAATGAACTTAATTATATGATAATGAATCTCTAGATCCTATCCTTGGCTCTATCAAGTGAAAATTTTCTCCTCAAGGTTTTTCAAGCTTGTTCTTTGCTATGTTATTTATATCATTAAAAAGAAGATTGAGACCCACCACGATTCCACTTTTCTCCCTAAGGTTTTGCAAGCTTGTTTCTTGTCATGTTATTTATATCAAGTATGTGCTATGTGGTACTATCACCTATTCTATTTCAATATCTCAACTTCTGTAGGTGAGGTGAGTTGGGAGATCACTTTGGTACTATTTCTTACTGAAAATATGAGAATAATTGATATTCGGATTATAGTTGAATTTTTTCATTTTTTTTTATTTTATTTTTATTTTTTACAGTTGAGGGGGGGGGGGGGGGCGTGGTAGGGGGACTGGGGGAGGGGATAATTGGGTATGGGCCAGCCCAGAATCTACCCAAAGCCTGTTAATTTTGATAGGGTTAGTTCGGGGTCAAAGCCTTGGTTGAGATTGGGATTGCTGAGGAGGCCTAGGGTTCAAACCCTGAAGCTAATCTCAGCCTTGCCCAACTTGCAAACCCATAAACCTATTTTGGCGGCCTGCTCAAGCCCTCTTTCTGAACTTGGGCCAACCCCAAGTTGGTTTGAAATGAACACCCCCAAACTTGACCCTGACAGCCCACCCTGATTATGTATGTCATAATGCCACAATACAATTTCAGCCCTGCAGGGATGGGGATGGGTGCACTAACCGTCTACCCCAATAATTTTGTTTGCCCATGTGTGTATATTGTCTATACATTGAGGTGATCTTTGAAAGAATACATAAAAATAGAGTGTTTTTATTTATTTATTAGTTTATTTTATGTTTTATTTTTTATTTTAGTGTAAAAATCATATTAATATCCAGAACTTTTCAAAAAATCTAGCTCAATATGGTACCCAAAGTAAACTTCACTACCATGAAGCAATGTGGCCCTTATATATACCAAATTCCGTTTAAGTAGTTGACACAACAGTCACGTGGAGCAAGCATGTGAGGGGTTGTGCTTGTTCCGTCAACTTTTTGGACAGTTTTTAATTAGACCACATTGCACTCATAATGACAAATATTTTTGTGTAAGTACTAGATTGACAAACCCCTTAAAGTACAAGGTACTAAATCATAATTAACCCTATAATTTGGAGAAAGAATTGCCTTGAACCAATCAAGAATTAAAAATCCCACCAGCTACACAAGTTGAAATGAACTCCATATAATCATTAGTGTCAAATTTCTACACAAGTTGTATCCAGTATCCACAAACACTATTGAAGATCTATTTATCTGATTGAAGCCTCGTTTAATATCAAATAGGCAGATGTACGTTGGGACTGGTCGGACTCACTTGCCCCTGAATTTTGGTCCAGCAGCAACGGCATTTCTTGCTCTATGATACCACTGTACATATAATATGCAGGTCGCGAAGGTACGGGGAGGGTGAAAGAGTTGCTGTTCAGCATCAGAATAACTGAAGCCATGGTTGGTCTGTCTGCGACATTTTCTTGAACACATAGTAACCCAATATGAATGCATCTCATTATTTCAGTCCTTGAATCAGCCCTCAACGTTGAATCAATCAAATTTGAAGATGTCCCTTCCATCCAATTTTTCCATGCCTGCAAGAATTGAACAATGTGCAGAGACAGTGCTTAGTAAAAGGTTCTGTACATTTTATAATTTCATGTGCATTACCATTTACTAGTCCCCACATATATCTCTAGTGTATAGAGAAATGCACCCATAAATATTCCTACTTACATAGCTTTTAAGGTCTTCTACATCCTCTCCAATATGGAAAGAACTGTTCTTTTGTCCGCTCACAATTTCCAAAACTAGTACACCAAAACTATAGACATCTGACTTAACTGAGAAGTTCCCGTGGAATGCATACTCTGGTGCCATATATCCACTGCGTATTGTAATCAATTAGATCAATTTCAATTGAAATGACATAAGTGTTCATGATTATAAAGAAATTAATTATTTATGCTCTTATTTATAAGATATGAAAACAAGTCTTTGCTAGAACTTTTATCTAGTTTCATTGACAGATAGTGACCTCTTGAAAATGAAATATAAAACATATGCATAGTTCTAATTAGATCAAGCCAGATTATGATACTTACTAGGTCCCCACAATTCTATTCGTATCGTCTTGAGTTTGATCCACCAAAAATAACCTTGCCATCCCAAAATCTGAAATTTTTGGGTTCATATCTGCATCTAATAGAATGTTGCTAGCTTTAAGATCACGATGGATAACTCGAAGTCGTGAATCTTCATGAAGGTAAAGAAGCCCACGAGTGATGCCTCCTATGATTTTATAACGTATTTCCCAATCCAAACGTGCACGATTGATTGGATCTACACATGGGATTAAATTATATTTCAAATCAATTATAGACTACCAAAACATGAAAACTAGAAGATCCATGGTTTTATGCTTTATTGTTAGCATAGTGTATGCATATAAGCATCTAGATGGATACTGGATCCAAGATGTTTTCTCTCAACTACATAGTTAATGTTGAACAGTACTTTTTTTTGAAAGCACACCCAAAATGAAATTCACATAATAATGATAAAAAAATCAAAGCAAAAGTGCAGCCATACCAAAGATGAATTGATTGAGGCTTTCATTGGGCAAAAACTCATAGATAAGAAGCCTTTCATTTTCTTTCAAGCAGAAACCTAGAAGCCTAACCAAGTTCCTGTGTTGAAGCTTGGCCACAAGCAAGACCTCATTCTTAAACTCTTGTTCTCCTTGTGCAGAACCCATGGACAACCTCTTCACAGCTATATCTTCTCCATTGGAAAGCCTACCCTGAAGAAATAATAGAATATTGAAATGCTTTCAAGGAATTGAAATTCAGATTCAAGCATATCACATACATGATATTCTTCATACGATCGTATGTTTAATTACCTTGTAAACAGTGCCAAATCCACCTTGTCCAAGCTTATTAGTATCAGAAAAATTATTTGTTGCAACTCTAATAGTGCCAAAGTCAAATTGCAATGACTCCACGCTTATAATTTCGTCACCAGCTTCACCAAAGAAACAAATTAAAAGATGATTTTAAAATAAGAGCATTTGGACAGGAGTAACAGCCTTAAAAGAGGAGTTTCCACTGGGTGTCTGGTATATCATATTTTCTTACCAGTTTTGCCTACTACCACAGGAAGCAAATCCATTACTATGGTAATGAGAATGATTTCCATTGCAGAAAATGGAGTCTACTCTTAGGAAAATAATAGGTATGCATGAACCATCTTTAACTTACCTTCAACTTTTTCCTATGGCTTCCTCATTCTTGAAAAGACGTAGATGCATACAATTATTATCAGAGAAGCAACCGTTGTAACAACGGCGATGACTACAGTTCTAGATACGTTACTCTTCTTTCCTGTAGAAACCAAAATTTAAGTGGTGTGAATCATCTCCCTGTCCGAATATTTTTATCTGAAGTTCAAGATTTTCTAAAAGATCTTGCATAGTGTGGTAGTTATAAGAGGTTGAAAAGAGAGATGAGAAGTTAGTGTTCTCAAATGAACTTATTGTTAGGCAAAATGAGATGTAATAAAGAAGCAGTTTTAATTGATTCAAATCGAATGTTAATTACAATGTGTTACACCCTCCCCCCCCCCCCCCCCCCCCACCAAAAAAAAAAGGTCTCCCTCCTCTTTTCTTGATGTCAAAAGGGATGAATCTGAGGGACAAATGTAGTGGAGGATGTGAGAGGAGATAAGCAGAGGAGATAAGAGCAACTTAAACCCTAAACCTGGGTTCTCTTTATATATATTATGTATATGTATGTGAGAACAATAACAGAGGTAAATCATAACAGTAGCAAACTGCTTATGCAAATCATTCTTTCCAAGAGGATCAGGCCATGTATGTCTCAATCCGGCTTCTTCGTGACAAATTCAGCAAAACGTGAAGCGTGTATTTTGGGTTTTGCCAGTGAGAGAGACAAGCCAGAGCCTATGAGCTTTGCATATTCAATCTAACAGCAAAAGTACCAAATTGGACTCATAATATTTTTGGGAAGACGAGTTTTGGGTACCTTTTGTAGCTGTGGAATTAGTTGGCGGCGGAGGAGATGAGATAGCTGGAGGAATAGATGGTGGTGACGGCGGCGGTGGCTCTTCATTGGCTGTAGACTCATCAACGAACGGGAATGTCTCGAACCTAACGTTGCAGCTGGGGCCAAAAAATCTCCCTCCTCCTTTTCTATTGCTACCATCTGGAAACGTACCAATACCTTTATCCAAGCAATTGCTGCAGTCTAGCTGGGATATATCTGTTTCCTTCAAAAATTGGTTTTCAGCGGGGTGAAATATTATTGGCTCATTAACATTAAAATTCTTTGCTGATTTGTTGGGTCTTTGGCCAACGAATTGTGGACACATGGCAATGGGGTTTTTTTAGAGCGGTCAAGTGATAGAGTGATCATCGTGGAAGAAGTAATGGAGTAGCGGTTGTAAAAGAAGGGAGCACCTGGACTATGTTTGCAAACATAGAGATGGCGGTTTTCAACGAATTGTGGACATATGGCATGCTATTACAGGTTGACCAAAAAACTGTTTTATCATCGTGGAAGTTGAGGCGAATTTGCAGGCCGGGGAAAAATTGCTGATAACTTCTAGTCAGTTGGAATTAGCTGCTGCACTATAAATTGCAGAATTGAAGATGTAATGGAGGTTCCACAACCACCAATCCTTCTCAGGATCTATCAAACATAGGAGTAGTTTTAATTAGACAAGCTTTCAAATACTTTCTTGTAATCAGTTTCTTTTCAAATCTTGTAAACAATCTTGTGCTGTAATTACTTGTGGTTCGTATTTGGAATTCAAGCTTTGTGGATTTCATTTTCAAATCATGGCTGGTAATGTGTTCTCAACTCTTTTCATTTAAATTTGATATTTACATGTTTTCTTGTTTCTTTTTGTGACATTCACGCCAGAACTTTAAAGGAAAAACTCCTTTTCCTTTTGCAATCGCCTGACAATCCATTCACAATTCATAAGGGGTTGTGTACGCACAACTTCGGGCTGAACTTGGCCCTGGCACGCCCGCAAAAATCCATCGGCCTCAGAACCCAGTTTTTAGTGCGAACACCATTTTGGCACGCCCGGTGGGACCGTAGGTGTCAATGTCGAAAAGAAACACTCGTGCGACTGGAAGTGCCTTGGAAGGACAGCAACCTTCTGAGGAAGAAGCCTCACTTGAGGACGTCCCTGTTAGGGAGTTCTCCATGTTAGAAAAATTGGATAATTCCGTCAAAGATATGTCCGAGGCCATACAAGGCCTTGTGATTTCAGTTAAAGAATCTGCAAAAAGAAATGAAATTTCAACGGCTAAAACTGAATCGGCATTAGGTTTGCTGACTAATGCTATTCAAGCACTTTTAGACAAAGAAAAGTCAGGCAAGAGTCCTATGGATTCAAGCCAAGAAAAAGCGAGTGGGGTGAATGTTGTCAATCCTTCTTCAGGGTCACCACTTCCTCGGCCTGATGAAGTTTATGTGCCTCCACCTTTTAGGGCTGGTCAAGTCGACCAACCAGTGATTGAGACTTCCCAGGGGGGAGGGGGCAAGAAAAATGGTGTTTTTATCGGCCAAGAAACTGCAGGCCGAGTAAACGACCAAAGTCCTTCAATTGTTCAAATTCCTAAGGGGAAAGAAGTTGTTTAAAGGGTGACAAATCCTTTGTTTGAGAATGAACCCAGGCCATATAGAGTTCAAACATCACCAGACTCTAATGTAGGCCGAGACAATAGGCAGTTCGCTAATGTTGTACCAAACAGTGGCCATTTTAGGCCACAAGAGCCAGTCATTGATAATCATAGTATGCCAAATGTTGAATATGCAGGCCAAAGACATGGCCAAAGAAATTATGGAAATCCTCAGAACGGTCGACTTGACCGTACTGAAGTAATGAATATGATCGAGCAATATGTTGGCTATCATCCTAATAGAAGAATTCGTAGGCCAATGTATAGAAAGCCTTATCCGGAATGGATTGATCAATGTAATGAATTTCCTAGAGGCTTTAGATGTCCTGATTTTTCTTTATTTTCTGGGGAAGAACGTCGTTCTACTGTTGAACACGTTGGAAGATTTACAATTCAATGCGGAGAATTGGCAAACAACAAGTTTTATAAACTCAGGCTGTTCGGGAATTCTCTAACCGGCCCTGCTTTTGTTTGGTATATCAACTTGCCTCCGAATTCTATTCATTCTTGGGGGGATATGGAGGAGAGTTTTCATATGCAATTTTATCGATCTGAACCTAAGGTGACCATGGCAGATTTGTCTAGGTTTAGACAAATGCTAGGGGAGACATCTGAACAATATATCTCTCGTTTTAAGAGGGCTAGAACAAAATGTATAATACCATTACCAGAGCCTGAGTTTGTTAGGCTGGCTCAAAACGGCCTGAACTTTGATCTCAGAAAAAAGTTTGAGGGTGTAGACTTCGAGGACTTGTTTGAGTTATCAACCAGGACCTCGAGATATGAAAGATTGTTAAAAGAAGTTGATCAATATAACAGCTCTTCTTATGGGACTTATTTTCGGGATCCTAATTATGAAGTTGATCTTGCAGAAATCATTGGCCAGAGGCCGATGGTATGCCAAGCTTTGCAAAGAAAGGACGTTGAGGTGCCTCCGCAGCAACAGCAACGGCCAGGAGGAGCCCAATGGACGTGGGGAAGAAATATACTTTTGATATTTTAAAAGCAAGTGATATTTTTGATCATTTGCTTGTAGGGAAATACCTCAGAGTGTTGGAAGGTCATAAGGTCCCAACTAATGAAGCTGAACAATATTGCAAGTGGCATGGGGTGAAATCTCATACCACCAACAATTGTGTAGTGTTCCGTAATCTTGTTCAAGATGGGATTAATCGTGGGATGTTGAAGTTTCCTGAAAAGAAAGACGATATGGTGGTAACTTCAGATCCTTTTCTGGCCGTGAATGTCGCTTCAGTCGATCTGAGGAGTTTCAGGAATCATGAAGTCCATGGTGTAAGAATTCCTCCAAGGTTTGAGTATAGACAGAGGCCTACAATGAATAACCCGAGGATTCGATCCCAGATGTGTGTCCAATGCCAACAGCAGATTAGGCCTTGTTATAATCGGCCTAATCTTTACGTTGGTAGAAATCCACGGCCTTATGTTCCTGTGAGACCAATGCCTCCTGTGGTTAAGAGGAATTGGTCATGGCATCGAAAACCTATAGAGTCTAATCCCGAGATTAACAATGTTGCGCAGGTACATGCTGATGAAGGTGAAAGTTCCAGGCCTGCCAGAACAGTAAAGCCCCCGGTGACAAAAGAAGGAGTCTGGGCGAGGCTGCAACATCCCAAATTTCCACAACCTCCTTCCAGAAGCCAGAAAAGAAGGATGCAGCGCCGTAGAGCTTCAGAACGTAGGAGGGAAGAAGGCCGAGGAAAAGGGGAGGAGATAGTGGTTGATAGAATTAAGGAGAAGGCAAAGATCGGAATTTTATCTGTTGTAGAAAGAATTGAAACAGATTCTCGGTCTGAAAAAGGAAAAGGCAAGGAGTTGGTAATGGAGGAAGACAAAGATGAAGATAAAGAAAGTGTGGGAGAGTCGTTTAGCATTCAGTTTGGTTCTTTACCTCCTGTTGTCGGTTGCAGTATGGTTTTTACTTTGCCAGTTTCGTTTCAGGCCAAGCCAGATCAAGGTGAATACATGGCTGGTGACGTGGTGGATGCTCAGGCCCCAGCGGTTTTAGTAAACTCAGTAATATCAGAAGCCAGAAAGGAAGGAACTGAAAAGATGGTTTTCGAGAAGCCATCTGAAGATATGACACAGCATTTGAGGCCGTTGTATATTAAGGCACATATGAATGGCAGCCCTGTTCCACGTGTTTTAGTGGATAATGGAGCAGCCGTTAATATTTTGCCTTCAAATATGCTTAAGACTTTGGGGAAAACTGAAAAAGATTTGATCCCTTCGGAAGTCACAGTGGCGAATTTCTCTGGTGGGATAACCAAAACTAAAGGGGTGTTACCTGTGTATCTGGCCGTTGGAAACAGGGAGTCCTTATCAGCTTTCTTTGTGGTCGACTCAACTTCGTCTTACAATGCACTGCTCGGACGTGATTGGATACATTCCAATTGTTGTGTTCCATCATCATTGCACCAGTTTCTGATCTTTTGGAATGGTAATAATGTAGAAATCGTGAAGGCAGACCAGAAACCCTTTCTAGCCGGATCAAATTCAGCAGAGGCATATCTTTATGGTGAGGAGGTTGGCCCAATCAAATTTGTAGGAACTGACAAATATGGAAATCCAAAGAGGATGACCACAGAAGGGAGTTCTTTTTCTTTTGAGTCTGTTGAAAAAGTGATGAAGGAAATGCACCGGCCTAATGTTATAATTCCTTACAGGCCGGTGCAGAAGCGTATTATAGAAGAGTTTCCATGAGTGGAACAGCCAAGAGGAGTGAGCAGGAAGAGTGTTTGGCAGCTCTTTCTCAAAGATTGCTTGTATATGCCAAAGAGAAAAGCCTGTTTGATGTTTCTGAAGCAGAATGTATTACAGAGGCCGAGGAAGGTTCAAAAGAAGAAGAGATCGGCTTAGAAGAATTGGAAGTGGCACCAGCCAAGCTTGATGATCTTAAGGCCGATGTTCAAGATCCTTTGGAGGAAGTTGATTTGGGAGAAAATGGAGATAGAAGGCCTACATTCATCAGCCAGCTATTAGATGATGGCTTTAAAGTGGAGTTGATTGCCTTGTTGAAGGAATTTAAAGATTGTTTTGCATGGGATTATCATGAAATGCCCAGACTGGATCGCAAGTTGGTGGAGCACCAATTACCAATCAGACCAGGTTTCAGACCGTTCAAACAACCACCAAGGCGTATGATAGCTGAGGTTACTTTAAAGGTCAAAGAAGAAGTGGAGCGGCTTTTGAAAGCAGGTTTCATTGTTCCAATCAGGTATGCTGAATGGGTATCAAATATAGTCCCTGTTGTTAAGAAAAATGGCAAATTGAGAGTGTGTGTAGATTTTAGACATTTGAACTTGGCAACTCCTAAGGATGAGTATCCCATGCCGGTGGCCGATGTATTAGTTGATCGGGCCGCTGGACATGAGATTTTATCTTTTATGGACGGCCATTCTGGGTATAATCAGATTTTTATTGATGAAGAGGATATACCAAAAACGGCTTTTAGATGTCCAGGAGCTATAGGAATGTTCGCTTGGAGAGTCATGCCCTTCGGCCTGAGAAATGCCGGGGCAACTTACCAACGGGCTATGAATACAATATTTCATGATATGATAGGCAAGTTTTTGGAAGTTTATATTGATGATGTTGTTGTTAAGTCCAAAGGGAATAGGTGCCATTTAGAAGATTTAAAAAAGGCCTTGAATAGAATGAGAAAACATCAATTGAAATTAAATCCTTTAAAGTGTGCTTTTGGAGTAAAGGCAGGGAACTTTTTAGGATTTTTAGTCCATCAAAGAGAGATTGAGGTAGATAAAAATAAGGCCAGAGCTATCATGGAAGCTAAGCCTCCTAAAAATAAGAAGGAGCTGCAAAAGTTTTTAGGACAAATTAACTATTTGCGGAGATTTATTTCTAATCTTGCAGGGAAAATAGGAGTGTTTTCGCCGTTGCTGAAATTACGGGCGACGGAGGAATTCATTTGGGAAAAAGAGCATCAAGAGGCATTTGATCGTGTTAAACAGTACTTGACAAGTCCACCGGTCTTAAGTCCACCTTCTCCAGGCCGTGGACTTAGGCTTTATGTTTCAGCAGCTGAAAAGTCTATTGGGTCTATGCTGGCTCAAGTCAATGACAGAGGACAGGAGCAGGCTGTGTATTACCTTAGCAAGACTTTGACAAGTGTTGAGCAAAATTATACTTTTATTGAGAAGTCTTGTTTTGTAATTTTTCATACTGTTATGAAGCTGCAACATTATTTTGCTAATCATACTGTTTCTATTATCTCAAAAAATGATTTGGTGAAGTATATGTTGTCTAAGCCTATTTCTAGAAATAGAATCGGCCGTTGGTCTTTCGCAATCTCTGGGTATGCATTGAGGCATGTTCCCCAAAAATCTGTAAAAGGTCAGGTGCTAGCAGATTTTTTGGCCGATCATCCCATGGACATTGAAGAAAAAGAAATTGAACTGGATCTGGGGTATGTAGATTTGTCGGCCTGGATACTGGAATTCGATGGTTCCAAGACGGAGAAGATGTGTGGAGCAGGAATTGTTATTACTTCTCTCGGTGGTCAAAGGTACGAATATGCTTTCCAATTAGATTTCGAATGCAGTAATAACCAGGCCGAATATGAGGCATTAATTATTGGCCTGGAGATTATGAAAGAGATGAATGTGGTGAATATAGAGATTGTGGGGGATAGCCAATTGGTCATAAATCAGTTGGCTGGTACTTTCAAATGTAGCAGTTGGGCGTTATCACCTTATTTTGCTACTGCTTCCCAGTTACTAGATCTATTTGATGATGTGGTGTTAAAATTTAAACCAAGGGACCTTAATAAGGAGGCCAACGAGTTAGCTCAGTTGGCTTCAGCTTTGAAAATAAGAGATGGTTTAGGCCAAAGAACTGTTTTGGTTGAAAAAAGGGTTTTACCATCTATTCGTGATAGAGGTTTAGATTTGGAAGTGATGGCAATTGATTCAGATTCTAGTGACTGGAGAACACCGATCATGATTAGATTGGTAAATCCTGGTGGGGTAAAAGATAGAAAGTTGAGGTTGCTAGCCACTCAGTTTGTGATGTTTGAAGGGGAATTGTATAAAAAGAGTAGTGATGGCTTGTTGCTTAGATGTCTTGGAAAAGATGAGGCAATGTTAGTTATGGCCGAGGTCCACGAGGGAATTTGTGGTGCTCATCAGGCTGGGGTAAAAATGAGGTGGTTAATAAGAAGACATGGTTATTATTGGCCATCAGTCTTGAAAGATTGTATAGAATATGCTAAGGGGTGTAGTGCTTGCCAGAAACATGGCCCAGTTCAACATGCTCCAGCCATCGATTTACGATACATTATAAAGCCTTGGCCTTTTAGAGGTTGGGCGATTGATGTTATAGGCAAAATATATCCTCCATCATCAGGCCAGCACAATTTCGTGATTGTGGCCACTGATTATTTTACAAAATGGGTTGAGGCCGTTCCAAAAAATTCAGTTGATCAAACGGCCGTGATTAGTTTTATAAAAGAGCACATTGTGCATAGGTTTGGACTGCCTGAAACTATTAATACAGATCAGGCAAAGTCTTTTTGTGGGGAGCAAGTTAAGGCCTTTGCAGTGGAATATGGTATAAAGCTTACAAATTCCACTCCTTATTATGCTCAGGCCAATGGTCAGGTGGAGGCTATAAACAAAGTGTTGAAAAATATATTGAGCAAAATGATGGTGGATAAGCCTCGGACTTGGCATTTGCAGTTGTCTGAGGTTCTATGGGCTTATAGGACTTCATATAAAGAAAGTATTAAGACGACTCCTTTTGCTTTGACTTTTGGGCATGATGCAGTCCTTCCTTTAGAAGTCACCATCCCTTCTTTGAGGGTGGCTTTTCAAGAGAAATTGTTGCCTTCTGAGTATAGGGAGGCAATGATTGTGGAATTAGAAAATCTGGATGCTGAAAGGCTTAGGGCCTTGGATTCTATTGAAGTGCAGAAAAGGAAAATGGCTAGAGCCTATAATAAAAAAGTGAAGTTCAAATCTTTTGGCGTTGGTGATTTGGTTTGGAAAGTAATTCTACCCTTGGGCTCTAAAGACCCAGTCTTTGGTAAGTGGTCTCCAACCTGGGAAGGACCATTTAGAGTTAAAGTTGTGATACCTGGAGGAGCCTATGTAATTGAGGATCTGGTTTCAAATAGAGAGTGTGGTTCAATTAACGGACGGTACTTAAAAAAGTATTTTCCCACTATGTGGGAGACCGTCCAACAACAAGAGTAGTTATTGAAAGTAAAGGCCGATTGAATTCTAAATAAGTAGTTTCGATAAAGCAAAAAACATAGTGTTCAAAAGAGAAGCAACTGCAAAATACATAAAGAAATGATCGGCCTAAGAAAAGAAGCCTTTAGGAAGGCTTGATTGAGCTGAAGTCCAGTTTTTCTGAAGCCGATCTATTTCGGCATCAGCATCTCTCTTTTCTTTTTCCCAAACAGGAGCTTGTGCACTGGAGATTTGATAAGGAGCTTTCAGTTTGCTTGCAGCAGCAAATTCCGTAGCTTGAACATTCTTCTTTGACTTTAATTGGGCCAGTTCAGCATCCAGTTCCGAGGCCATTTTATCTTTCCTCTCTTGAAGCTGTAGGATTTCTCTATCAATCTCTTCAATGGCAGCAGATTTGGTTTTGGTACTAGCAGACAATGCTTGAACTTCTTTCTGAACGGCTAACATCTTAGTCTTGGCAGACTCCATCATGGCTTTGGTTTTCTCCCTATCTTTGAGATTATTTTCTGCTTTGATTTTCTTGGAAGTGGTGTCTGAGAATTCATCCATCAGTTTCTTCAGACTGGTGATGATGGCAATAATTTTCTCTTGATCTGAGCCTTCAGTTGCAACTGAAGAAAGAAATGAGCCAACAGATTCAAATTCAGCAAACAAATCTGCAGTAAGATCAGGAAGTTTTAAAGCCATTAATTCCAGAAATCTGTATTTAGCTTTTTCAATTTCCATATCTGAAGAAGCAGAAGCAGGAACAGGAGTTTTCTCCGTCAATACAGCCTCTGGCCCTATGTCTTCTAGTGCCGCAAACCATTCTTCAAGATCATCCGGAATGTCAATGGGGCTTGTTGCTGAAGTGTCTTGGAGCGGAGCTATTTTTTCAGTTTCCATTGGGCTGGGATGTTGCAGTTTTTCTTCAAGCAACTCAATTTTCACTTTCTTGGAGGAGGGAGAGTCTGAAGACCCTGAAGCTTCCATGTTCTCGCTAAGTATTTTCACTTGACTGGAGTCAGGACTTCCACTTGAAGTTGGTAGAGGATTAAGCCTGCTAGAAGATCTGCTTCCAAGAGGCCGTTTTGCTGGAATTTGAGTCTTTCTGGGGACTTTAGGCCGTGGGGGAAGTTTTTCTTTTGGTGGAGGTGGTGGAGTGCTCTCAGTTGATTCTTCTTCTGATAGAGTTTCTCCTGACGGTAGAGGTTGTGCAATCACTGTGAAGAAAATAATCTTGTGAAGTCAGACAATCAAATATAGTTAAAGTTTGATTTGAAGAAGGTATGTTTGTCGAACGGCTTGGGATATGAGGTTGGGTCACTAGATGTTTGGTTTCAAAGTTTCTTTTTGGCCCATCTCATATAACAAACTGTTTGATGGTCAATCTTTATCTTTTAAAAGGCCTCAGATACCTTATATTCTGTCATGTTTCCAGAGTCTTAAGTATAATAATTTTCATATTTTTGATGGCCTGAGTGTGTTTAAAATATTACCTTTAGATTTCTTCTCTTTCTTCGGCTGAGTTGAACTGGCCGAAGGGTTTGCCCCCAATTTCTTTGGTTTCATGGTCGAAGGTGGAGAGAGCCTTTCAAGAAAAGCTTCTTTTGTATCTGTGTTCACAATTTCAAAGCATTTTTTCCACCATTCTCTGAAGGTAGCAGTGGCTTTTGGAAGGTTATGCAGGCCGTTGAAATCAAAAGAGGACAGTTTTTGTAGATAGGCCGAATCAAGTTCGGAGATTTGATCAGGTTTTTTAAGAATGACTCTGTTGGTGGGGGGAAAGTTTTTGGAATAAATGTGAGAGGGAATGGGAAGATGTTGAGTGAATCCAAATTGCCTGCATACGAGGTTTGGGGAATATATTTCAACTCCGCATTTGAGAAACCTGTTCTCAAAGTTTCCGGCGAAGTGTAAGTCTCTCATAATCAGGTATGAACCCCAAATTTCTTTTTGAAGGCTGTTGTTAACTTCTTTAGTATACCAATCCGGCCCAAATTGTCGAGCACCGAATGGAAAGAACAAGTTGTCTGGCCGATTAATGTCCAGTTCATAGAAAAAAGAAAAGTATTCTTGAAAAGAGGCCAATGTGGGTTGTTGATTGATCCATTTTTTGCCATAACAGGAAAGTTTGGTACTTTTAGACTGGAATTGAAACTTTTCTGGAAAATATTCATAAAGCCAAAGTTGTAGGATCCAAAATGTTCCACCTACGACTTTGAGGTTCTCCTTGGTAACATCGAAAAGACCACGGTAAAGATGAGCTAGAAGATATGGAGCTAAGGCCAGTTTACGGCCTGAAGCTAACGCAACTGCAATCCTATGGTATTCTTGAGTCATTTGGCCAGAGGAACAACAGGTGACAAATCGACAGAGCCACATCAACAAAAAGGCACAATGTTCTTGGTCACTAGCAGGTTTGGAGCTGTCATGCTCAATGGAGATATAACTTCCCCAGGCAACTGAAGCTGCTTTTTCTTTAAATTTTATTTTAGTGTCCGTCCAAGAATATGCAGCACTGGGAATGTCTCCAATACATGGAAGACCGGTCAGGGAGCATATGTCAAAAATAGTGGGGGTCATTGGACCACAGGGGAAAAAGAAACAATTTGATGACACAGACCAGAAACAAAACGCAGCTGCAAGGAGGGGTTTGTCCATTGTTAAGGTATGTCTACACAGTTGAAGGAAATCATATATTCCAACAGTTTTCCAAACATGACCATAAGTGGGTTCTAAAAAATCCATCCATTCGATCCAATCTTTGGAAGCATTAGGCCATGTTCGATTTGATTTATCTTTCATCCAAGAAACCCAGTTGAGGTTTGGGGCATATAGCATTAAGGTTTCTTGGTCTGGTAAAGGAAAATATGGTTCTAAAGATGGGGGAAAAGAAGATTGCAGAAGACAGGGGCATATGGAGTCAGAGGAGGAAATTACCTGTGTTGAGACGTTTTTCTTTGGAAGACTCGCAATAATGGAGAGAGCTGGACTGATTTTGTCTCGGTTCTGGCTGTCTTTTGAGGACTGTGTAGACTTTGAAGAAGAGGGAGAACTGGTTTTGCTTCTCGCCATGGTTGTTGTTCTGTCAATGATGGTAATGGGTTTCGTTCAAGGTAAGGATGAAGGAAGGAAGAAAAGCTGAAGTTATGGTGATGGACAGCTGCTGTGTTGGAAACGTATCAGTAATGATGACTGAGCATTTATGAGGTAAGTTGTCCGTTTTTGGGAAGGAGTAAACCTCTTCGGTGATTGGTCATAATCCCAGGGGGTTTTATCACTCAGTTGTTTTCAAATCTTTTCAAATCCGAGTTTCAAAAAAAAGGAGTGATAAGGGGGCAAAGTGTTTCCTTCAAAAATCGGTTTTCAGCGGGGTGAAATATTATTGGCTCATTAACATTAAAATTCTTTGCTGATTTGTTGGGTCTTTGGCCAACGAATTGTGGACACATGGCAATGGGGTTTTTTAGAGCGGTCAAGTGATAGAGTGATCATCGTGGAAGAAGTAATGGAGTAGCGGTTGTAAAAGAAGGGAGCACCTGGACTATGTTTGCAAACATAGAGATGGCGGTTTTCAACGAATTGTGGACATATGGCATGCTATTACAGGTTGACCAAAAAACTGTTTTATCATCGTGGAGGTTGAGGCGAATTTGCAGGCCGGGGAAAAACTGCTGATAACTTCTAGTCAGTTGGAATTAGCTGCTGCACTATAAATTGCAGAATTGAAGATGTAATGGAGGTTCCACAACCACCAATCCTTCTCAGGATCTATCAAACATAGGAGTAGTTTTAATTAGACAAGCTTTCAAATACTTTCTTGTAATTAGTTTCTTTTCAAATCTTGTAAACAATCTTGTGCTGTAATTACTTGTGGTTCGTATTTGGAATTCAAGCTTTGTGGATTTCATTTTCAAATCATGGCTGGTAATGTGTTCTCAACTCTTTTCATTTAAATTTGATATTTACATGTTTTCTTGTTTCTTTTTGTGACATTCACGCCAGAACTTTAAAGGAAAAACTCCTTTTCCTTTTGCAATCGCCTGACAATCCATTCACAATTCATAAGGGGTTGTGTACGCACAACTTCGGGCTGAACTTGGCCCTGGCACGCCCGTAAAAATCCATCGGCCTCAGAACCCAGTTTTTAGTGCGAACAATATCAGGAGTACACTGCACAAGTGCGTAGATAGTTTGCCCACTCGTAGCATTCTCTCCGGTCGCAAACTTGCGAAGAGAACCACCAGACGCAGCTTGAGATTTTAGCTTGGCGAACAGGGCGTTCAACACCCGATTGAATTGATCCACGTTCGACACGTTATTTGGATTCGCCGCGAAGACAAAAGGCTTAGATTCCATTGTGCCAAATATGGAGCGATCCGAGTAGCGTAAAATACAATTGTCATACCATCCAATTGCCTCCCTCTGGTTGGGACAGAGCTGTGTGAGCTTATGACTAGAGTCATTGACGCAACTGCGGCACATACCCGCCGTGACATCCCCTCTGCAGAGTGCAATTGCGTTAACTTTGTCGGCGTTCTGGCCGGCGGAGAAGTTGTAAAAGCCGTAGTGGATTTCAGTGTTTGAGGAGAGGGAGGAAAGGAGGCGGCTGAGATTTGCTTGGTAAGTACTGTTACTGTTATAATTACCGCTGTCTGAACATTTATGGTCTACAAAATTCGGCTGGGCAATGGTAATTCTGACAAGGTGCAAGACGATAGAAGAAATGAAGAATATCATTCTTGAAGAACCCATTGCCATTCATTCACCCTGGCTTCTGAAGAGAGATACTGCCAGAAACAGGGGTATTAGTCTGGAAAGGGCTCATCAAAGTGGAATTTTCACAATAAATGTACTGGACCGCTCAAGTTGGTAGTTGGGACTTAGGAACCGTATTGAGTGGGGGTGTATTATAATAAATTAATACTACTAAAAAGGGGTGTACTATTTCAATGTTCCACACTATTTCCTTCCACTTGCTGCACTATTCCAATGTCCCACACTACTTTTCCTTCCACTTTTTTTTGTCTTTGCTAGGAAATATTTCCTTCCACTTGCTGCACTATTTCAATGTTCCACACCACCCAGCAGTGGCTAATGATTAAATAGAAAAACAGAGCTAGGAAATATTTCCTTGCACTTGCTACACTATTTCAATGTTCCACACTACTTTCCAAAAGTGGATGTTAACGAACTACTACTAAAAAGGTTGATATATTGACCCAGTAGTGGCTAATGATTAAATAAGGAGAAAGGATAAGGAGTGTCAACCTCAAGTCTTCCCCACCATAAGAAAATAATTGTAAAGAAAACGTATTATATACGATCAGTTTATTTCAGGCCATTTGATTTGAAACTTCAGTCAACCATTTCTGGAAAAAGATTTCAACCCTCTAGAAGAAGTAAAATCATACGATTCAGATTCAATTGCTCATCTTATCATTAATTAATTACGTGATCGACCCTCGCATAGGACCCCTCAAGTGCTAGTTCACACGCATTAGGTGGAATGTTGCGTGGAGTTTAATGAATCGACTTGAATCCTTTGTAGGTTTTTTTTTTTTGGTAGGAATCTTGTAGGGCTTCCCATACACACCATTCAAACTTTGATGATCCAAATTTCTAATGAAATTGGTTAATTAATTGGTAGTTTAGCTTGAAACCCTAAAACGTTTATAAAATGTCCTTATAGCTTTTTGGGATATTTTGGTATTTTTATTAGGATTCCCCTCCCCCCCGCCCCCCAAAAAAAAAGAACAGAGCATAAGGCATCATAAAATATCTTAACATCCCAATTAGGTTGGCACTCTAAGAGTTTACAATCATATGCTTATAGCTCCAAATATTATTAAAAAGAAGAAAAATGAAAAGCAATACAAAAGTAATGATAATGTTATCATGTTTGTAACTTGTGTTTCTAAGTGGATTTGCTAATATTGGACTAGATTTCGTGGTTTTTTCCCGTTTGGGATTTCCACGTAAAAATTACGTATTTCTCTATTTGATTGTGTTGCTTTGCATTTCATATTTCATAGATTGCATGCAATACATGAATTGAATAGGTTCTAAAATTCTAAATTGGATTGACAAATATTTGATAATAACCAAAGAGTAGGGTAGTAGGCCATCTCGGGGACATAATTTCTTAAACGCCACATCTTGGTGCCCACCGTGGGATTTAAAATTTCTGTGGTTGACACTTCATTTGTCCAGTTATCCCGAGGAAAGCATTCATGTTCCCAACATTACAAGTCCACTGGCATGGCCATTGTGGTCTGTGGAGCAAACCCAA
Source organism: Liquidambar formosana (assembly GCA_039720395.1). NCBI lineage: Eukaryota > Viridiplantae > Streptophyta > Magnoliopsida > Saxifragales > Altingiaceae > Liquidambar > Liquidambar formosana. Next base: position 158,650 of record JBBPBK010000404.1, on the reverse strand, counting down.
AAGGCTTTATGAATTGAAGATGGGACACCGAGATACAGAGGCACAGCTATGATTCATGTCTTCTTGGGTAGAAAAGCCTAAACGTTAAATGCTCTGCTAGGACTCATCACAATAGGCAGTTGTTACATACTTTTCAACGATGTTAAAGCACTTGTAATTGAAGCGTCATTTACTCTTGAAAATTTGGCAGGTTCAAACAGGAAGAAATCAAAATTAGAAAAATAATAATAAAAAAAAAATTAAAAACCCCCATACAGCATCCGAAACCAGATGAGTGTCAAATTTCAAAACAAACACTATCGAGGATATAGCTCTGTGATTGAAGCATCATTTACTGAAAATTTGGCAGATTTATTTTGGGAGTGGTCCGATTCAGTAGTCCCTGAAACGTGCTCCGACAGCAACGGCATTTCTGGATCCATGCTACTATGCATAAAAAATGCAGGCTCAGAAGGTACTGGGAGAGTAAGAGAATAGCTACTGAGCATCAAAACAACTGAAGCCATGGTTGGTCTGCTAGCTACGTTTTCTTGAACACATAGTAACCCAATGTGGATGCACCTCATTATTTCATTCATTGAACCATTCCTCAACGTTGGATCTATCATATTTGAAGCTGTCCCTTCCCTCCAAGTTTTCCATGCCTACAAGAATTCAACAATGTGCATATACAATATTAAACACACGGTTTTATAACTTTTTCAATTCCATCTATGTGCATTACTAGTCACATAATACTATAAAAAGGGAAATGTATTCATAATTGTTTATACTTACATAGCTTATAAGGTCCTCTACATCTTCCCCATTGCGAAAACGATAACTGTTCTTTTGACCACTCACAATTTCTAGAACTAGCACACCAAAGCTATAGACATCTGACTTAACTGAGAAGTACCCATGCATTGCATACTCTGGAGCCATATATCCACTGCATATAGTATCAATTTTGATCAGTTAAATGAAAGAACTATTCATGATTATATACAAATTTATTTAATTTCCTCTTGTTCATAAGATTTTGTCAAATATTTGTAGGACCTTAATCTATGGTTTTTCACTGAAACATTGTAGCCTCTTGAAAATGAAATATATAAGATATGCAGAGTCATAATGAATTAGTAGATCTAAGATTCTGATACTTACTAGGTCCCCACAATTCTACTTGTATTGCCTTGAGTTTGATCCATTATGAACAACCTTGCCATACCAAAATCTGAAATTTTTGGATTCATCTCCGCATCTAACAGAATGTTGCTAGCTTTAAGATCTCGATGAATAATTCGAAGTCGAGAATCTTCATGAAGGTATAGAAGTCCGCGAGCAGTGCCTCCAATGATTTTGTAACGCCTTTCCCAATCCAACTGTCCACGCTTGATTGGATCTACATATCAATGGAAATTATATAGTTTGAATCAATTAAAGAGTAGCAAAACACGAAAAAATTTAGAAGGTTTGTAGCTTTATGCTATATAATTATGCTGTATATATATATATATATATATATATATATATATATATATATATATATATATATATATATATAAAAGATGTTTTCTGTCATAGACATGCATACCACATAAAATTATTAGAAATAAAATGAAAAGTGAAGCAAAAGTATTGTGACCGTACCAAATATGAAGTGGTCGAGGCTTGTATTAGGCACAAACTCATAGATGAGAAGCCTTTCACTTCCTTCCAAGCAGAAACCTTGGAGCCTAACCAAATTCCTATGTTGAAGTTTGGCCACTAACAGGACCTCATTCTTGAACTCTTGGTCCCCTTGTCCAGAATCTGTAGACAGCCTCTTCACAGCTATATCTTGTCCATCAGGAAGCTTACCCTAAAAAGATATCAAAAAAATTTAATGCGAAACAATTCAAACCACCTTCAAGGACGTCCAAAATCAAGTTCAAAATATTTGAAGGTAATCGATATTCTTCTTAATACCATATGTTTAATTACCTTGTAAACAGCACCAAATCCACCTTGTCCAAGCTTATTAGCATCAGAGAAGTTATCGGTTGCACCTCTAATAGTGCCAAGGTCAAATTGCAAGGACTGCACACTTTTGATTTCATCCACAGCTTCACAAAAGGAATAAAAATAAACAGATGTTTCTGAAGCACGAACATTTGAACAGGAGGAACAAACTTTAAAATGGGGCTAAACTTTTTTAACATAACAATTAAGAATGAATCATCTCTAACTTACTTTCAACCTCTTCCCTTGGCTTCCTCATTCTTAAGAAGATGCAGATGCTAACGATGGTAAATATCAGAGAAGTGACTGCTATAACAACTATGATGATGACAGTTCGAGACGTGTTACTCTTGTTTCCTGCAAAAACCGAAAACATGTTCAGGTTATATCACATTAATTGGGTGCTAAAGGGAATGTCTTGAGCTACTGGTGACAGAGTCTAGGCAGCATTGCCAAAGTTTAAATGAATATATATATATATATATATATATATATATATATATATATCTATATATATGTGGGTGTGTGTATTCATGCATGTTTTATGAGAAGTCATCAGGTACAATTATAAATTTGTGCTCCAATATTGTCACACAATTCAGAAGTTACCATCAGGATTCTAAATATGGGTGCAGTCGTGCAGATGTTTTGTTAGTGGGCTGGCTAGGGTCTAGGCCCATATGGATTAAGACCCAAGGCCCAAGAAATGTTGCTCTCATTAAACTAAGGCGGTAGGCCAGTAGCATTCTGCCCGCGTACAGAATTTGATTGGGTGAAGAGAATAGAGAGATAGAGAGCAAAGGAGAAAAGGGGAAAATTCAAGAGTTTGTCATTGCGGCTAGGAATGGCAATGGGGCGGGTCGGGGGCGGGTCGACCATATACCATCCCCGACCCTAACATTAAAACCGTAGTACCAAACCCGCCCCTAAACCCGACGGGTTTCAGAAACTAAAACCCATCTCTGACCCTATGGTTTCCTGGGAAAACCCGCCCCGCCCAAGCAAAAAAAAAAAAAATTTCCAGCATAATTTTTACAAATATAAGAATATCAAATAAACATAGGAAAAATAAAAAAAAAAATGTAAAAACACTAGCTCTAGAAAGGCAACAACCATAGATTTCAAATATTACAAGCTCTAACAAGGCAACAACCACACATAAGGTGTTATATATATATATATATAAGGGTAAAAATGTAAAAGCACATGCGGGGAGGGGCGGGTCTATGGTGCGGGTCGGTTCGGCGGGTCGGGACTTGTAAATACCATCCCCGAACCGAACCCGATGAAAATTTCAAAAAAAAAACCCATACCCGAACCGAGAATCAAAAATTTTCAAAAAAACCCGCCCCTATGAGGGCGGGGCGGGGCGGGGCTCCTATGGGGCGGGTCCAAATTGCCATCTCTAATTGCGGCTTCATCACTTCTTGCAAATCCAAGTGTAGTTTGTAATCTCACTGAATTTGTTCATCTCCAACAAGTCGTTTGGGTTGTCCTTGTGATGGAAGGTTAGGTTTTGAAAAGCTTCAAGAATATAATCTTGTATTTTCTCTATTATTATTTATATCAACTCAAGTTTTGGGTTTAACTTGAGTAGAGAACCATTGTATTCTCGCTTTAATATAGTTACTTAGAGTTTATCCCGTGGTTTTTCCTTTCACCTTGGAGCGTTTTCTGCGTATATCTTGGTATTCCTGGTAATGTGGTTTCTTTATTAATCACTTTCCAAGTGTTTGATAAATTGCTTCATAGACATACTTGCTTTAGGATTGGTTGTTTGGCTTGGTAGTTATCAAGGGCGAACACAAAGGAGTGCACCTTGGACATGTACACTCACTGAGATTTTGAAAACTTGAATGAATGGTCAATTAATGTAAGATTTTTAGAAAATTTATTAAAGTGCCCCCAGAAAAGTTCACTTAGGTAAATATTATGATTAAAAATTTGAAGTTATTCTCTGTCTTCAATTTTAGAGCTAAATGTTAATTTGTCAGTAGGTTATTATATGCACCACCCATTGAGGAAAAAAAAAAAAAAAAAAAAAAAAATTCTAGATCCACCCTAGAAGTTTTTACTAGTTCTCGTTTAGAGTTGCTTTAAATTTACTAATAGACTTTCTTGTCTTGAGTCAGTATTTTGTTGCATTAAATTTAACTCACTTGACTTTGTATTTGTACCATACCCCACGTCAGATGTGTAAAAACATATTCAACATATTCACTAATGGTCTTTGGGCCTAATAACATGTTTCATCGTAATAGGTAGGGGTGTTAATGGTTTAAGTTAAAACCGAGAAGCAAACCAAACCAAATCAGGTTTTTTCGTCATTAGGTTTGGTTTTAGTTTTAATTTTAGAAAATCGAACTAAATTGGTTTGGTTTTGGTTTTCATTTTTAAAAAACCAAACCAAACCGAAAAAATCGAAAAATATATAATTTTATATCTCTCTCTCTCTCTCTCTCTCTCTCTCTCTCTATATATATATATATATATATATATATATATATATATATATATATCAAGTTTAAAGTTTGTAAATTTCCTATTCTAATAAGGGCATAATAGAGAATAGATTTAAAATAGTACAAAACCCTAAGTCTCTCAACCTCAGCCTCATCTCATTTTAAGTTTCTTATTGTTTTTCTTTTTTTAGATTGGCATGTATTAAACTAGCTATTAATGTTGTGTGAGATATTGGATTGACATATGTCAATATATTTCCATTTTGATTCAATATTTAATGTTTTTTTTAGTTACTAATATAATGTTTTTATTAAAAATGTTTTTATTTGGAGTTTGGTATATCATTTTTTTCATTTTCAATTATTTGTTGCTACTTGATAGGTTAAAACCGAAACCGAACCGGATCAAACCGAAATTTTTTTGGTTTGGTTTGGTTTGGTTTTTTTATAGTATGATTTGGTTTTGGTTTGATAGGAACAAAACCGAAGTATAATAGTTTGGTTTGAAATCTATCTTAAAACCGAACCAAACCGAACCATTAACACCCCTAGTAATAGGGGTGTAGGGTTTGTGACGGTTTTGGTTCAACTCCACATGGTTGAGTGTGTTGGTATGTGTTTTTCTCCTATTTTTTGGCAAAAAAAATTTATAAAAAAAAAAAAAAAAAAGTTGAATATTCTAAGCGGGTTCATAGCTCATCCAACTCAAAGAAGTCTGAAAGGCCGGTCCTTTTGTAAGGAGACATAAACATACCTTTTGTAGATGCTGTGTTCGTTGACGGAGGAGGGGGATGATCAGCCACAGGTGTAGGAGGAGGAGCTGGCGGAGGAACCTCAGCCGTCGATTCATAGAAAGGGTACAAATCGGACCTAAAAAAACAACTTGGTCTCGAAACTGGACCTCCTTGCTTCCCATGGCAACATGATTTAAACGCATCCACCGCCCCTTGCAGGCATTCGCCACAGTCACTCTGGGACAAATCCGGCGTGCATTGTCCCAATGCATATATCTTTCTAAATTCTGTGAAATTTGCCTCTTCAGTTGCAAACTTAAGCCTGGAAGAACCCGCGGCAGCTCTTGTCACAATGGAAGACGTCAAATTATTCCAAACGTCATCGAATTGAACCCAGTCCGAGGAGATGTTATTCACATTATATAACGCCACCTCGGGAGAAATTTCCATCTTGCTGAAAATGAAACGGTTCGAGTAGCGTACGACACATGGAGAACCTTCTCCCCATGAAATGGCTTCTTTTTGGTTGGGACACTTCTTGATGATAGCTTGAGTAGTGGAATTGACGCAGTTGTAACAGGTTTCCGAAGAGGCGTCTCCTCTACATAGAGCGAGAGCATAAACTTTGTCCGAGTCTTGGCCAATGGTCAAAGTGTAAAAGCCGCTGCCGTTGGTTGTAACGTTAGAGAGGAGAGAAGAGAGGATGAGGTTGCGGTTTTTGCCATAGGTACTGTTAGTGGTGAAGTTGCCGGTATCGTAACAGGTTTGGGCGGTGGTGAGAGTAAGGCTTATGAGAGTGTGAGAAAGAAGGAAAGCCAAACTTACAGAACGCATTGCATAACTATCCATGCTTGTGCATTAAGAAGCCGGAATAGATTAGTGAGAGATACACAGGCCTGAATATATGGGCTAACCCCAACCCCATCTATGTGGAGTGGTAATCAGGACTGCTGTGGATTTGGGTCTAGTTGGTCCTATAACAGGCCCCTAGAAAATGACTGTTCTACGTTCTTTATCGCCTCTATGGACTTTTCAAAATTTTATTTCGAGACTTCTTCAAAGTCTTGAAACCAAACAAGAAGTTGCGTGATGTGAGTGGTTCAGGACGAAGCCACGCCATTGGGCGGTGAATTCCAGGTCCGCATTCACATGTTTGCGTGCCTTATCCTCAAGTTGGTCTACATATCAAACGCAATACTCGGTTAGTCTTAGGAACCCGCTGGGAACACAACCCAGAGAAAATCTGGTGATCTTGACCACGATTGTCCACCAACATAGCAAAAACATTATTGTTTCTTCGGGATACTGACTGGGCCACCATTCAAACTGGGCTTATTCTTTGTATCAGAACAACGCATATTGCCTGTTTCAGAAAAGCTGGTCCACTTTCTGCACTGATTCAATATTTCAATGTTCCCGTTAAAACACTGATTCAATGTTTCACGCTACTCTAGAATAGTTGTTTTGAAAAGTAGCCAGTCGTTAATTGAGACCGAAGTGGTCCAGGACAACGCGGAAATAGGGAGTTGATTTCCCATCAAAGTGATCTTGTGCCAAACCTAGAATATATATATATATATATATATAGAGAGAGGGTTGATCATGTGCGGGATATTTTGAAATATCTTGTTCGATCACGGCTGTCCGTGAGTGACACCTTGCATTTACTCGTGCGCATGTTGCTCACAGACGACTGTAATCGAACGAGATATCTGAGATATCCGCACATGATCAAAACTTTATATATATATATATATATATATATATATATATATCGGATGATGATCAGGTAAACATGTGCTGATATAACTTATATCAATATCTGCATTGGGAGTTGTACCTTGTGCATAAGTGGGATATGAGGTACATTAGACCAATGCAAGGGGTACAACCCCTAAAGCATGGTGCTAATATAACTTATATCAACACGTGTTAATGGGATCATAACCGTCTATATATATATATATTTACACTTGCTAATATCTTTCTATAGCAATCATATTTCGCCAATCCAACCGTTAGATTACATATTTTTGTCATGCATATCATGCATGCTAAATTTCAAGTTAATTGGAGATTATGAGCTATGTCATCCATAAAGTGCTCGAAATTGAAGTTTTATTTATTAAAAGAAATGTAAGTTGTATCAAACACTTTTCAATATCCGATAAACTTAAAATTTGGTATGCATGACATGTTTGATAGGAATATGTAATTTAACGGTTGAATTGGCGAAATATGATTTATATAAAAAGATATTGCCACCACAAAAATTCCTTTGCACCCCACTTAATTTATACTTTTTAAGATTTTAGAAAAAATATAAAACGTTTTCACGAAAACTATGTTATCCATTAGAAGACATCATTTTGATCAACTTTCTAAAAGAAATGAATGAGCATTCCTTTGTGTTGAGAAAAGAATGTTCATTCCATCAAAGGAAGAAATAATGAGCTTTGAAAGAATAATGATTCATTTTCTTTAGCCAACCAATTGGTCCACTTTTTTTAACTAATGGAATGAGGATTTCATTCCTTTCTCCATTCCCATATACCAAACATAGCTTTAGCTCTTAGTATTAAGAAATGTGTATCAACACTTTTCTATAAGTTTGAATCTAAAATCGCCCATTGAACAAGTGTAAAAAATACCACTAGCCTAGCAAGTCATTGGCAATGGCACTACTCGATCATTTGAATCATAGTTTCTAAATTGATTCAATCAAGGATTCACCGGCCTATACTACTTTACAAATTAATGGATTAGACTACTTTACAAATTAATGGATGTTCTGAAAAATAACGAACCATTTGATTGAGTTTTTTAATTTTATTTATTGATATTTTTTATTTTTTATGTTTTATTTTATTTATTGATAAGCAAATGTTTTTAGAAAAATGTTTTTGAACTTTTAATAGTCCCAAAAATCCTTCATGATGTGGCGTGTAAACAAATTGGAACTAGTGTTAATTTGGAAATAGTCACCTCTCTTTCAGACATGACCCAATGTGACTTGACACATTGATTGTATGCAGGTTGCTCCATTTTAATTGGTTTCACCATTCGACCTTCTTGGATGAATGCTAATTTGGAAATGTATGAATTAGTCGTTGATCGAACTTTCAATCTCAACTTTGTTTTTTTGTTTTGTTTTGTTTTGTTTTGTTTTTTTTTTTTGGTATATTGGAAGGGGTTTGAACCCCTAATCTATTTTACTCATATCATTTTCTCACCCTCCCTCACCATTAGACTAGCCCCTAACCTATTCTTGACTTTTGGTTATGTTTGAATGACTAAACGTTTAAATGATGTTCCACAGCTTAATTTTTAATTGGAGCATGGTTTCTATCGGCCAAAAAAAAAAGAAAAAAAAACAGAAGAAGATAAAAAATGGAAGAAATTAAGAATTCTCGCAAATAGCTAGATTTGTATTATTTGGCAAATCAAATAAAAAACAGTGCAGAAATTTATCAACCTTTGGTCAGATTTGTATTATCAACCTTCGGTCAGATGGCTTTTCAATTTCTGACTTTACTTTTTGTAAACAATAATAAATATTAAGCCACATCCCAAAAAATCATCGTAGGAACAGCTCGGTGATTAAAATCTCTTTCACCGACAAGTGTACCAAATGCAGGGGCGGAACTACCTTTGGCATTGGGGAGGTTGTGGCAACCCCAAAAATTTTTAAAATCTTTAAAATACTCTCTTATTTGATGAGTAGGCACCCTCAATTTGATTTCTCCACCCATTATGCATGCGAGTTAAGGTTTAAGAGTTAAGAGGGAATAGAGTTAATACACTTGTACCAAGAAAAAAAAAAGGAGAGAGCAGAGATATGTGCTTGTGTATGTATGTCAGTGTATAGGTGGCGACCCCAAACAAAAATTTCTAGTTCTCCTCCTGACCAAATGATTCAAGGATTGATCTGACCCATTAACCCCTGAAGTATGCCCCAGCAAAAGTGCAGGGGGAGGGGGGGGGGGGGTTGATGCTTCTTGAACTACGTACCCCTCAATATTAGGTCCAAGAAGTTGATGAATTTGCAAAGCTAAATATTAATTCTGTCATTGTATAAGAGAAACGAATTAATATTTCATGCATACACCATACAAAAAACCCTATGTCGAACCCATTTAGTGTGTAGTAATGGAATTTTATTCAATTTCTGACTTTACTTTCTGTAAGCAATAATAAAAATTAAGCCAAATCCTAAAAAATCATCGTGGGAACAGCTCGGTGATTGAAACCTCATTCACCGATAAGTTTACTGGGTGACTTGAGGGTTGATCCGACTCAGTAACCCCTGAAATATGCTCCAGCAAAGGCGTGGTAAGCTCGATGCTACCATCCATAAGAAATGCAGGTTGCGAAGGTGATGAGAGATTGAATGAATAGCTACTCAGCATTAGAACAACTGAAGCCATGGTGGGTCTCTTTGCTACATTTTTTTGAACACATAATAATCCAATATGTATGCATCTCATTATTTCACTTCTAGAACTGCCCTTCAATATTGGATCCATGAGATTTAGAGCTTTCCCTGCTTTCCAGAGTTTCCATGCCTGCAAGAAGTTGATGAATTTACGGAACTTAAGATTAATTCTGTAATTGTATAAGGGAGAGGAATTAAATCATACACTACACAGAAAACCCTTCATTCTACACATATTTTGTTATTAGTTGATCACATGTCCCTCCCAGGAACTAACAGCTGTCCAATCCACACGCCCCCTTCCCATATGGATTTTTTTTTTTCTTTTTTCCTTTTAAGCTTTTAATTTTTTTAAAAAAATTGATAAAAACCTACTCACACTCCTAACACCCTAGCCTTAAAATCAACAAATGGATATCAATGGTTCTTGTGAGATTCAACTTCTCAATATTCAATATACAAAGTTGGTTCTTCCCAAAATAAAATGGGGTTATCATCCCAAACGAATGGGGATTATGTCTTGTCTCTTAATTAATATTACAATCTACATATATATTTACATAAATATAACAAAGTAGAAATTTAATCAAACGTACGTTTGCTTATATACTTACATGACTTAAAAGGTGCTCCACATTCCCTGAATTGCCAATGAAACCGTTCTTCTTACCACTCACAATCTCTAGAATCAAGACACCAAGGCTAAAAACATCTGTTTTTACTGAGATAATTCCATTATTTGCATACTCTGGAGCCATATAGCCGCTACTTGCACAACATCACAAATTAGATGAAGGTCAATTTCAATGCTAAAACGGCCTTCTAAGATCCTTAAAAGAAATTTCCTTAATATAGTATTTTGTTTTTCAACTTTTCACTGGTGACTTTTATGATACCTAGCAGCCTCTTGAAAATCATCCACAAGAAATAAGATCAGAAATAAGTATAAGCATTAAAATTAATGATACTAATACTTACTAAGTTCCAACAATTCTTCTCGTATTGCTTTTACTTTGATCTGCAACAAATAGCCTTGCCATGCCAAAATCTGAAATTTTAGGATTCATCTTTCCATCTAACAAAACATTGCTTGCTTTGAGATCACGATGAATAATCTTAAGTTGAGATTCTTCATGAAGATAAAGTATCCCTCGAGCAATGCCGGTTATTATTTTGTAACGCTTTTCCCAATCCAACAACAAACGCTTAATTGGATCTACATATTCCAATATATGATCATTGTAGATTCAAAAAGGTGAAGCAATCATTAAAATAAGGAAAATGAAAAACATAAAGAATTTTCCATGGGTGTGAAGCCTAGTTTTGGCATTAAATTATACGAAGATTAAGATGAAGATAATGAGACACAAAGCTGTACCAAATATGAAGAGATCGAGGCTTGCGTTTGCCACAAACTCATAAATAACAAGCCTTTCTCTTCCTTCCAAGCAAAAACCCAAAAGCCTAACAAGATTTCTGTGTTGGAGCCTGGCCATTAACACAATTTCATTCTTGAATTCTAGTTCACCTTGTGCAGAACACTGCTCGAGCCTTTTAACAGCGATTTCTTGTCCATCCAAAAGCCTACCCTGAATGTACAGCACAATAATGTACAAAAAAAAGATATATATATATTTCAAGCTATATACAATATTATTAGGGTTTTCTTAAAATTTGCACTAAGGGCACATATTAAGCTGCAATTAATGACCCAATCATTGCATTGGAAATTATGAAAATGCATTTGTGAAAGTTGCTTAGAAAACTATGAAAACACACTTTTTCATACAATGATTGGGTTATTAATTAAGCTTAATGTTAAGAAAACCATATTATAATTCAAGCCACCATTCTGAAATTTTAAAAAATTTTGGTAGATCGATGTGGTTTTTGACGATCCCATGGAAATTGAATGCTTGGCTTCACTTTATAGTACCTAGGATTCGGAATTAAAGACCCCATTGAATTTCCAAAATAACGAAATTGACTCATTCAATATTTATGGGATGTCCTTATTAAATGCATCTTAGCTATATTTTGTTAGTATGATCGAGAATATATGGTTACCTTGTAGACTGAACCAAATCCACCTTGTCCAAGTTTCTTATCGTCAGAGAAGTCATTTGTTGCGGCTCTTATTGTATTGAGATCAAACCGCAGAGACTTCACATCTTTGTTCGCGTCCTCGTCTAGACAAAAAAATAGCGTGCATGTTAGAGAAAATGTACATAAAATGAGAAGGCTAGGAGAATTTGGTTGGAATTGAATGCTTAGTAACTACACAATAATAGCAAATAAAAGCTAGATCTTGGTTTTACTTACTTTGGACATGGTTTTTTCGCTTCATCATTAGAAAGTATGCGCAAGTGAGGGTGGAAAGAGTCAATAATATGAATGTAGGAACAACAACAATTACAACAATTCGAGATGTGCTACTCCGGTAGTCTACACAAGCCAGAAATAATTTTTTCAGATTAGATGCGTGTTGAGTGCTTAATATTTCGGATTGATTTGAAGTATGGTTATAGTGGTGAGAATATGAGAGAGAAGTAGAGAACGAAAAACAGACTTATAGAAGTCTGAGAGGCCGGTCCTTTTGTAAGGAGACATAAACATACCTTTTGTAGATGCTGTGTTAGTTGACGAAAGAGGGGGATGATCAGCCACAGGTGTAGGAGGAGGAGCTGGCGGAGGAACCTCAGCCGTCGATTCATAGAAAGGGTACAAATCGGACCTAAAAAAACAACTTGGTCTCGAAACTGGACCTCCTTGCTTCCCATGGCAACATAATTTAAACGCATCCACCGCCCCTTGCAGGCATTCGCCACAGTCACTCTGGGACAAATCCGGCGTGCATTGTCCCAATGCATATATCTTTCTAAATTCTGTGAAATTTGCCTCTTCAGTTGCAAACTTAAGCCTGGAAGAACCCGCGGCAGCTCTTGTCACAATGGAAGACGTCAAATTATTCCAAACGTCATCGAATTGAACCCAGTCCGAGGAGATGTTATTCACATTATATAATGCCACCTCAGGAGAAATTTCCATCTTGCTGAAAATGAAACGGTTCGAGTAGCGTACGACACATGGAGAACCTTCTCCCCATGAAATGGCTTCTTTTTGGTTGGGACACTTCTTGATGATAGCTTGAGTAGTGGAATTGACGCAGTTGTAACAGGTTTCCGAAGAGGCGTCTCCTCTACATAGAGCGAGAGCATAAACTTTGTCGGAGTCTTGGCCAATGGTCAAAGTGTAAAAGCCGCTGCCGTTGGTTGTAACGTCAGAGAGGAGAGAAGAGAGGATGAGGTTGCGGTTTTTGCCATAGGTACTGTTAGTGGTGAAGTTGCCGGTATCGTAACAGGTTTGGGCGGTGGTGAGAGTAAGGCTTATGAGAGTATGAGAAAGAAGGAAAGCCAAACTTACAGAACGCATTGCATAACTATCCATGCTTGTGCATTAAGAAGCCGGAATAGATTAGTGAGAGATACACAGGCCTGAATATATGGGCTAACCCCAACCCCATCTATGTGGAGTGGTAATCTGGACTGCTGTGGATTTGGGTCTAGTTGGTCCTATAACAGGCCCCTAGAAAATGACTGTTCTACGTTCTTTATCGCCTCTATGGACTTTTCAAAATTTTATTTCGAGACTTCTTCAAAGTCTTGAAACAAAACAAGAAGTTGCGTGATGTGAGTGGTTCAGGACGAAGCCACGCCATTGGGCGGTGAATTCCAGGTCCGCATTCACATGTTTGCATGCCTCATCCTCAAGTTGGTCTACGTATCAAACGCAATACTCGGTTAGTCTTAGGAACCTGCTGGGAACACAACCCAGAGAAAATCTGGTGATCTTGACCACGATTGTCCACCAACAGAGCAAAAACAGTATTGTTTCTTCGGGATATTAAACTTTCAAACTGAGCTCATTCTTTGTATCAGAATAACGCATATTGCCCAAATGCCTCAAATTATACTGATAAATACATAATTTTACTGCTACAAAAAAAGAAAAAAAGAAAAAAAAAAAGGCATTAAGTGAATTTTTTTGGGCATTTATATTCTCTGTTTCATTTTTAGCCAATTTATTCAAAATGATATTTTCAAGTGAATTTTATATTAAACAAAACACTTTGGCACTTCCCATAAATTATTGCTGTCTACGACAATAAATTATTCCCAAAATCATATGCCATCATTCATTTTCATGGCAAGAGTAAATTTTGGCTAAAATTGAAATAAAAACTAAAGATTAATTCTATAAAGTTTCCATGCCTACAAGAAGTCAAATGAGATCTAGAGCTTTTCCTTCTCTCCAAAATTTCCATGCCTACAAGAAGTCAGATGAATTTACGAAACTAAAGATTAATTCTGTAATTCTACAAGAGAAACGATTTAATTCATACACCCTACAAAAAACACTATGTTGGACCCATATATATTTTAATTAGTAGAACACATGCCCCTCTCATGCACGTAATTTTAACAGCTGTCCATTCCACATGCCCCTTCCCATACGAAGTTACTTCTAATGGCATGCAGTATATATATATACTAGCAGAGACCCGTGCGATGCGCGGGAATTGCAAACTCTAGTTATCTTATTGGCCAAAAGAAAAAAAAAATGTGATTCATATGCTTAGTGACAACCAATAACCTTTTAGGAGGGGGTTTCAAATTTTAAAATGAAAAGACATGAAAACAAATTATTATAAAAAGAGGGGGAGAAACATTGGTGGGCCCATAAGTAAGGTGAGAAGAGAGTTTTGGAGGGAGAGATATTTAAGCTACCATGTCAGCATAACTCCTAAATATAGTATAGAATATAGATATATATATATATATATATATTTATAATTATTGCTTTTATCTCTTCTTGAGATAGGTTAGTATCTATCTGCAATTCATTAATAGTTTGTTTTACCCTACACTGGGCTTTATAATGTCCTTTCTTGCCACATTTATGACAAACAATGTCTTGTTGCTTATTATATTTTTTCCTATGCTGTTTTTTAGGGTTTGGCCTGTGATGATCTTTTTGTTGTCTAGAAGTTGTCGGCTGATAATATTGATTATCAAATGGTTTGTTGTGTGATTTTCTTCTACTAAATCTCCTATGATGGTATTTCTTAGAAGATTTGTGGTGTCTTTTAGGATTGGTCTTAATAGAAGTAAATCCGAATTGTTCACAAAATGAACCAAACTCTTGTTTGTTTCGGATCTTTTCTTTTTTCATTTGCTGTTGGAGTTTAAATTGAGTACATTGGGCTATTCCAGCCTGATGAATTGTACTAATTAAATCTCCGTATGTTAATTGTTCCCAAGGGATGACCCCATTGTTTTGATCTTTGAGTTTTGTCCTAATGGTTTCTGCAAACAAAGTTGGTAAACCAGATATAAACTTTTCTTTCCAAAATGGTTGGTTATTGTTTGGCCTTAAGAAGACTCTCGTTAGAAAGGCATCTTTATACCATTTAAAATCCCCTAACCTTTTACATCTGAGATTTGCCAATATTTCTGCAGTAGTATCTTTTAACTTAGAAGGATCTCCAACAAAATGTTTGGAGATTGTAAAGAGTAGAGTTGCCACAGCATCTTCGATTTCTTCTCCTTCTTCTGTTTTAATTACATTGCCTTCTTGGTCAGTTTTAATTGCATAGAGAATTGCTTGTTTACTTGCATATGTTAAAGTATAATCCCACCATCCTTTTAGTTGTCCGGTAAAGCCAGCAACTAAGGAATAAGCTATGGCGTGATCGGTTACTTCAGAATCTTTTGCTTGGTATGCTGAACTTACCATTGTCATTTGGTGTAGTAAGTTCATGATCTGATATTGCGTTAATCCATCAATATTCCATTCATAGATTGTTCCTCCATGATAAGAAGCTTGATGGTATTGTCCTCTATCTTCGATTTTCATATCAGGGAAAGAGGGATTTTGATAAATGTTTCTTATTGGTTGGGCATGTCTAATTGTGTTAAAAGCCGAGTTTTCTTGTTGCTTGAATTGTTGTATAATATCATCAGCTTCTGTTTCAGAATCTATGTGTCACACCCCATTTTTGTCACCCTAGTTTGAGGTCATCATTTCATGTAGGTTTTTATTTTATTTTTGAGTCTAGGCATTTGCATTAGGATTTTATGGCATTGAAGATCATGCATATGAATTTTGGTTTGATTTGGAGGAGGTTTCAATAGTCAATTAGAGATTTTGTGACTTTAAGGGCATTATTGTCTTTTAAGTCGTATCTTTCCCATTTGACTTTGAAATGATCTCCAAGTTGTCAATTAGAGTTCATATGAGTACATAGAGTCTATATATAGGTTCAATTTCATGAATTAATGGTTTAAGATCAATTCGGCTTATAGTGGTTTAGGTTAGCTAAAAGACCCTTTCTTGGTTTGCTCAAATCGACTCATAAGACCCAACCAATTTTCTCTCATTTAACTTCAATTGGGCTTTATTTACATCCTAGGTGTGTTTAAAAAGATCGAATTTCGATTGGGAAAGCATTCGGTTCGACCTTGTGTACAAACCCAGCTTAGCGACGGTGAAGCACCATGGTTAACCACCTTTGTAAAACCTAACCATGCACCCATGGTTAAGGATTTTTGTCCTAAAATGCTTAAAAATGTGTTCCCCTTCGAAACACGGTCGTTTTGGCTTTTATTTCGTCAAAATCAGACTTAATTTGACCCCCGAAAGACTTCTAGAAAGCGAAGGAGTCTAACCGAGGAATGCTGATGGGAGCCCTCGGGTGACCATCTGGGGCCAGACGGTCAGCCGTCCAAGCCTAGACGGTCACCCGAGGAAATCCGTCTTTAAGTGGGATTATGACTCTTCTCTCCCTCTTTTGACGCTTTCCTCCGCTATTACAACTTGTTTTCTCTTAGGAGTGTGTAAGTTTGAGTTGTTTGAGCACCAAGAGAGTCTCTAAGAGCCCTAGGATCATTATTTAATGAATTAATCTTAGCCATTGGTTTAGGGGGTCAGTTCTCTATATAAAGGACATGATGTTCAGCACATAGGGAGGCCACAAGTGCACTTTACACTTAGAGAGAGAGGGAACTACGAGTTTGGAGAGCTAGAAGGACATCAAGAGAAGGCTTTTCAACCCTAAGCAAGCAAGAGAACAAGGACTTTGAAGGCAAAGGAGGTTCTACAAGAGGTAAGCACTCTTCTTGAATGCTGAATATAGGTTTTCTCCTTCTCCTTCTCCTTCTCCTTCTTCTTCTATGATAGTTCTAGTGCATGTAGTAGTTCCCCATGTTAGGTTAACTCAATGCATTTGTGATATGATATGAATGATTTTAAGAGGATTTATGATTTTATATGCCTGAAAAACTTTGGTTTGCTAAGGTTTTAAAGGTGTCATCTTCTCTCTCTTCTTAAATCATGCATAGTTCATATAGCTCATTCGCTATGATTGTTGTCATAAGTTGACGCTCCTGTTATTTAATACATATGATATGAATGATATTCATGATGATTTGAGCATGTGTTAGAGTCGTTTCATATGTTTTAATGCATAGTTGTGAAATTAGGGTTTCGATAACCCTAAATTCACACGAGTTTCCTATAGCATGATAGAATAGGTTTTCTTTTCTGTTTTTCTTCATGGTTATTATGTATATGATATATATAGAATAACTATGATAGTTTTTGCATGCATGTACTGGATTTTTAGGGTTTTATGCATGACACGAGATTCGGGTTGCATTAAGCTCTCTATTTATTCACTGTTTTTGTTGATAACATAATTAGTGGATGACTTTGAGCCTTAATACTATTCTGTCCAGATTGTTATGTTATCCTTTTTGATATGTGTAAACCCCGGAAATTGGGCCCACGAGGGATTGAAAAGAAAGTGGGTTTGAAAAAGAAAAAGGAAAGGAGTCGCCACCTTATTTTTTAAAGGAAACAAGGAAAACCCTAAAAATCAGGTTGTTTTAGGAAAACAATTTGAATGACTCCATAAAAAAAAGGAAAGGCAAAAACCAATCTTTTGAAAACCAAAGAAATCGGGGATTCGGAGGCTAAGTTATGACATGGGAAGGTTCTAGGCAAAGCCTATAGGCACCCATGTCACCCTTTCGGTCTCTCAGTTCATTTGGGCTAAATCAAGATCTTTCCATACAAAAATCAGCAAGTATATCATCACAAGAATTGCATGCATATCATATATTTCATTCATCCATCCATGCATAATAAGCAAATAAAAACAGAAAATAAAAAGAAGAAAAGAAAACATAAATAAACCTAGGATGCTTGGATCCTAGAACAGACTTGAGCCTCACGAAGAGCGCCTACGTACCATGCAACGAAATACATGGATCAAAGTCCACGTAGTTCGATTAGAACTAAGGTTAAATCCTAATACAAACCTATGGTTAAAACCCTAGGTTTCCTTATTTGATCAAAAGAGTTGAATATGATAGAAAGTTTGATTTTAGGAAAGAAATCCACAAAATGGAAACTTTAATAAAAACCAGAATTTTGTTGGTTAAGGAAACCTCTAATTAAACCATAGGATCATATTAAAAATTAACCCTAAATAGGGAGAAGAGAATGAGTTAAGAAGAAAAGTGAATTGGGGCACCTTCACACCCACTTACCTGAGCGCAATTAGCTCCAAGCATTTAGCCATTTCAGACATAAGCAGCCCTATTTGCCATGGGACAAATACCACACCTATTTGCACCCTTACAAGTGCTCAAAACCATGCAAAAACACTAACATGCAAATCTGGACAGAATAGTATTATGACCTAAAATCATCCACTAAGCATGCCAATAGCAAAAACAGCGAACAATAATAAGTCCTAACATATTCCTAGAACCATATCATGCATAAAAACCCTAAAACATACTAACATGCATGCAAAACTATCATGTTTACTCCATATGAAAAACATATACAGCAAACACGAAGAAAAACCAATAAAAAAGTCTACTTTATCATGCTATATGAAAACAAACACGAAACAATGACTCTAAAACCCTAAACTCACAAATATGCTTAAAAACATACAAAACATACTTTAATCATGCTAAAACCAAACTAAACAGAAATTAAATCATGCACATTAACTAACTAAAGCAATATAACATGATGAAAATCCTAACTCTAACATGCAATGACACTAATCCTAGCACAAGGACAAGCAGGAGCACAAGAATCATAACTATGCATTAAAAACCTAAAGGACAGCCCTAAAGCATGCTAAACAGTAGATAAAAAATAGATATTCCATGTATATTAACTAGCTAGAGTGTTAATACATGATAAAAAAGTTACCTTTAACATGCAATAAGCCTAACCCATATGAAAACCTAGTTTAAGCTTGAATAGAGAAGGAGAATACCTTAGGAAGGGCCTTCCTTGTGTTTGTAATTGTTCGTGGCTCCTCAGGTCTTTAGAGTGAATCAAACCAACACGAATCCTCCTCTTTGTCAAAGTGGTATCACAGCAAAGAGATCAAAACTCACTCAACTTTGAAAAGAAACAGAAAACAAAAAGAGAACAAGAGAAAAGAAAAAGTGATTCTCGTCACTTTGCAGCAGCAGCAACTTCAATCGCGTTTTTGGGTATGAAAACGTTGGATTTGGACAAAGCTTGTGAAATACAAAGTTGTAGAGAATTGAATTATCTTTCTAACAAGACCAATTTCATCAAATTCTGACTTCGGATGAAAAAGTTATGATTAAAATACGACTGCTGGTTTTCAGAAAATCTGCTGCTGAATTATGACGAATTTCACTCCCTCCAAACCCTCTTCTCTTCTCCCTTGTTTAAAGACATTAAGAGAGTATTTATAGCTGAAATCTGGAGTTTCCCTTTCCTTCCTAGACCAGGTTTTCATGGAGAATAATCAAAAGGTATTTTATAATGATAAAAGACTTCTAATCTGAATAGGAAAAGGAAATTGTCTTTTATAAAAATTGGGAGACTGACCGCTAACACGCATGCACATGTATCGTATGTGCGTACACACACTCATCACATACGTACACGTGTTAGTGTCATGATAAAAATGGCTAATTTAATAAAATAATTTTCTTTTCATTTTAACCAAAAATCTCATGCTGTGATTCGCACTAATTCTTCAAGGATAATCCGTAAATAACCACACTAAACTCATCATCAGGCCATATCAAAATTGAACTTCATGAAACACTTTTGAGGGTAAAATGATGACTAATGAAAGTCAATTTGAAAAGATTTGGTTGGTAATTGTGAGTCAATTAGAGCTAACCCAAGGAAGGGTCAATTAACCAACTTGAACCACATCGAGCCATTTTAATCCCGAGCCATTGACTTACCAAATTGACACTAAAAATACCTCTTATGCATCCATATGAACTCCAATTGACAATTTGGAGATCATTCCAAGGTCAAATGAAAAGTTTGGGACTTAAAAGACGATTATGCCCCTCAAGTCACAAAAGCTCTTATTATCCCTCAAGATCAACTCCAATTTGAACCAAAATTCATATCCATTGTCCTTGTGACTCTAGAAAACTAATGCAAGTGACTAGACTCAAAAACAAAACAAAAACATGCATGAAATGATGAGCCCTAGTAAGGTGGTGCAAAAATGGGGTGTGACAATATGCTTTGAGCACGTGTAAGGGTGCGAACAGGTGCAGTAGTTGCCTTATTGCAAATAAGGTCGCTATGGCTTAAGCTTGATATTGCTTGGAGTAAATTGCACAAGGTAAGTAGGGTATGAAGTGCCCTAATTCACTTTTCTTAACCTTTCTTTTCTCTTCTCCCTCCTAGGGTTATTCTCTAATAGAGGGATATGGTCAACTCTAGGGCTTCTTTCCACCCCTTTTTAAAAGTTTATATCTTCTGTTGGATTTTTTTATTAAGAATCATTTTATCTTTGAAAATCACTATGGAAGGAAACTTAAGGTTTACCATAACTCTCTATTAGGATTTAACCCTATTCTTTTCGAACTACGTGGACTTTGATCCATGTATTTCGCTGCATGGTACATAGGCGCTCTTCGTGAGGCTCAAGTCCGTTCTAGGATCCAAGTATCCTAGGCTTTTTCTTTCCTTTTCTTTTCTTTTTGTTTTGTTTTATTTGAGTGATTGTGCATGAGATGATTGGATGGAATATATGATATGCATGCTGCCTTGTGATGATATATGCTGATATTTGAGTGGAAAAGATATTAAGTTAGCCCAATTAAATTAAGAGACCAACTCGGGCGATGTGGGTGCCTATGGGCTTTTGCCCAGAACCTTCCCACGTCGTAACTTAGCCCCCGAACCCAATTTTCTGGTTTCAAAGACTTTGCTTTTCCTTTAATGGAGTCATGTGGTTTTGGAAATAAAACATTTTTGTGGTTTTCCTCTTTTCCCTAAAAAATGAGGTGGCGACTCCTTTTCGTTTGTTGTCTTTCACCTTTGTATTTTTTGCCAAACCCTTGTGGGCTGCGCTTTTTCGTGGGTTCACGCTATGATATTATGATTTTGCGTTATTACAGTAATTACCTTGCTAGTAGTTGGTTGGGATTTCTGTGGAGTATCTTGTACCACAGTCTTGCCTATTGCATCATCAAGAAGTTTAATTCTTTCTTGAATTTCTGAATGCAATTGTCCTTTAGCAAGTTGCTTAACATATTTCTTGGGAATTTCATGTGGAATGAAAAGTGGTTTTTCATCCTGTTGTTTAGGCAGAATTGTTTCATGTTGGACCATATTTTCCACTCTGGTCAACTGGTCTGCTATTGTCTTAATATGTTGATTTGTGTAATTGTTTTGTTCAAAGATATTTTTAATATCTTTTCCTGTTGGCTGAGCTTCTTCATCTGTTTTGACTTTATAAGGTGCAGCAGTTATGCTTACCTTATAATATGGTATCTTAATTTGCTCCAAAGGTGGATGTATAGATTCTGTTAATTGATTGCTTGGGGTTAATTGCCAAGTAGTAGTATTTTTGCCTGTTACATTTATTTGTTTTGCTTCAACATATATTTTTTCAAACCATTCAAAAAAGTATCTGTGAAATTTGTTACATTCCATATACGTATACCACTATGTACGTATTTGGCTTTGTTGTTCCTGATTATGATTGTCAAAAAATTGCTTTCTTTTTGTCTTATTCTTTTCAAGCATAAATTCTTTTCTTAGTAAGTCTTTGTCCATGACAAAGGGTATACTAAGCATCATTATGCCTTGGGGGTATTTCCATTTCAGTTTTTGTTGGTGACATATTCTGATAATCTTCCTCAGAATTGTCTTCTTGTTGATTTGTTGCAGTTTCATAGTATGGATATGAAATATTACTATTATGAACCCCTTGTAAGTTTGGATGAACTTGGGGAGGTGCTGAAGGGATTACAGGTTCAAGGTCTGGAATTTCAAAGCTTGAGTGTGACGAGTTTTGCCTGAAGATTCTTACAGGTACAGATGAGCAAGATGCTCGAGAAGAATCTGGAATTTCAGTTATTATTGGCTTAGTGTTAGGTAGTCTAAAAGACTGAGTAAAGGGACTATTAAATCTAATCCCTCCACTTCCATCAGCATATTCTACCAATTGTTTAATCTTAGTAGTTTGCTTAGTTTGCTGTGGTGGTTCTGTGTCCGCAACCTCAATAGCATCTGGGAGTTTCCATTCTTCTGAAAAGACCAGTTCAGACCATACTAAGGTTTTTGGTATTATTGCATTTTCATGGTCTTTTAGATTACTTTGTAACAATACAGTCTTGCCCTTTTCACTTTGTCTTTTTACAATAGGCGTATTTACAAGTCTAGAATACACCCTATATTGCGTTCTGTAGATGATAGCTAGAGGCTGAGAGCCTGTTTTCATCTCAGAATTATGTATTTTGACATTTAATGTTAATGCATCCAATATATTTTGGTCAGTCAGACTAATAGTAAAGTCTGGATAACAATTAAAATATACTGGTCCAGCATGGAGACCGGATTGGAATCCTCCTAACATTGTTTTTTCAAAGTTTTTGAACCTACAGTCTCTAAGTGCCATGAATAGAGACATATTAAGTCCATCTCTTCCCAAAGGTTTAGCACAAATTTGTACTAATCCAACATGAAGAAATTTATATTTGTCTTGAAGATATTTTTCTATTGTCTTTTCTTTGAGGAGTAATATAGTTTTATATTCTCCATCCATAACAATTTTTTCTTCATCAGTTCTTACCTTAAAACTAGTTAAGAACCTATTGCCTTCATAAATTTCTTTTGTAGGAATTTTGGGTAATTTCCAATTGCAAAGTTTTCTATTGTCTATTACATATTCTTTTTCCTCAGGAGTATCCACCTCCTGATTCGAAGATGTTGTTGACCTCATAGACATGGCTCTAGAAAACATAGCCATATATGTTCTCTCTACACCATACACTTAGGTAAACTAGGTCTTACTTCGGGACTTATCACAATGCCCTACTGCCCACCTGAAATATGTATGCAAAGATAGATAAACAACTATAAATCCTATTCCTATGGCTCTGATACCAATAACACCTAGGAATGAGATGATGAATAAAAATGAGAATAATAAAATATGAAATAAATAATGAGAAAACTTTTGCAAAATGAAATGATAAAAGTAAGCTTTATAAAAACTTACAAATATTGCAGAGTTACAAATATTGCAAAGATACAATTGCAGAGTCTTGCACCATTTTTTCTTTGCCAGGGGTTTTTGCTGGGTAGATGACCCTGTTGCCTGGCTGTTTTGTTTGATTGGTTGCCCTTGAGGGGCTTTGGATTTGGCTTTGTTTTGTCTGGGCATTCTGAAGAATTGCCCTGTTCTTTGGATATATGACCCTGTAAGAACTCACAAGAGAGGAAATCAGGGACACAATTGTTTTCTCCTTTAATATATTCTATATCAAAATCAAAAACTGAAAGTATTGCTTGCCATCTAGCGAAAATATGTTTTGATGCAATGTTTTTAACATCTTTTTTCAAAACAGGTTTTGCAGCTTGACAGTCTACTCTTAGTAGACTGTATAATTCATCAGGCTGGAATAGCCCAATGTACTCAATTTAAACTCCAACAGCAAATGAAAGAAGAAAAGATCCGAAACAAACAAGAGTTTGGTTCATTTTGCGAACAATTCGGATTTACTTCTATTAAGACCAATCCTAAAAGACACCACAAATCTTCTAAGAAAGACCATCATAGGAGATTTAGTAGAAGAAAATCACACAACAAACCATTTGATAATCAATATTATCAGCCGACAACTTCTAGACAACAAAAAGATCA
Source organism: Liquidambar formosana (assembly GCA_039720395.1). Lineage (NCBI taxonomy): Eukaryota > Viridiplantae > Streptophyta > Magnoliopsida > Saxifragales > Altingiaceae > Liquidambar > Liquidambar formosana. Next base: position 134,788 of record JBBPBK010000404.1, on the reverse strand, counting down.
TCACAGGCCAAACCCTAAAAAACAGCATAGGAAAAAATATAATAAGCAACAAGACATTGTTTGTCATAAATGTGGCAAGAAAGGACATTATAAAGCCCAGTGTAGGGTAAAACAAACTATTAATGAATTGCAGATAGATACTAACCTATCTCAAGAAGAGATAAAAGCAATAATTATAAATGCAATATATAATTCTGACTCTGAATATGAGTCTTATTCGGAATCAGAAGAAGAAAGACAAATTGATGAAATTAATCAACAAACAACAACATCAGATTCTTCTTCTGAATCTGAACAGCAATGTCAACAAGATTGTAGCCAACAATGTTGTAATATGATCAAAAGAAATATCAATCAGGAACAACAAACTCTCCTGTTGGATATCATTGATAGAATGACTGATCCAATTTTAAAGAGAGAATATTTGCAAAATCTTCAACAAATAATTAGCCAACCACAACAGAAACCTAAAAGGATTTATAATCTGCAAGAAATCTTTGAAGAAAAATATAAGCAACAACAAACAGAAGAGATATCTGTTCAAGACCTAAAGCAAGAAGTCAAACAGATAAAAATTGAACTAAAAGAATTAAGACAACACACAAATTTGCAAAACTTAAGCATAAGCGCTTTACAGCAACAGATTTGTTAGTTGGAACAGCAACAAGCTTCTACAAGTAATGGTAAGCAAATTATCATCCAAGAAGCTGACAAAGAAGAAAATAATGTCGCCAAAGAAAAGTATAACCTTGGTGAAGAGGCTTTTATCCAACTCATTAAGCAAATAACATATCAAAAGTGGAATACTACCATAAAAATTATGGTCCAAAACCCACGAGACAAAAATGACCAATGTATATTTTTTATAACTGCATTAATTGATACTGGTGCGGATATGAATTGTATACAAGAAGGGATAATTCCTTCAAAATACTATCAGAAGACAAAAGAAGAGTTAAGTTCAGCCAGTGGGGCTAAACTTAACATACAATACAAATTAGACAAAGTTCATATATGTAATGATGGAACTTGTGTTGAATCAACATTTATCCCTGTTAAAAATTTGAGTAGAGAAGTAATATTAGGTACACCCTTTATTACTCTCATTCAACCTTTTAGCGTTGATACAACAGGAATTACATCTTACATAAAAAACAAAACTACAAAATTTGAATTTCTTAACCCACCCTCGGTTAGGGATGTCAATATTTTAAAAGATAAATTTGTTTATCCAGAAGAAAAACAAATTAATTTAATAACAAACAAGACAAAACATTTGAATTATCTTAAACAAGAAATTCAGTATAAACAAACTGAGCAACAATTGAGTGATTGGAAGCTTCAATCTGCAATACAACAATTTGAAGACAAATTAAAAAAGACAATTTGTTCTGATAATCCTCATACTTTCTGGCATAGAAACAAATATATTGTTAATTTGCCATATGAGAAAGATTTTCAGGAAAGCCAGATTCCTACAAAAGCAAGGCCCATTCAAATGAATCAGGAATTGCTTGAAACCTGCAAAAAAGAAATCAAAGAACTGCTCTCTAAAAATCTTATAAGAGAAAGCCGCTCACCATGGAGTTGTGCAGCCTTTTATGTGTTTAAAGCAGCAGAAATTGAACGTGGCGTTCCACGATTAGTCATAAATTATAAGCCTTTAAATGATGCTTTACAATGGATAAGGTATCCTCTGCCTAATAAGAAAGATTTATTAGGAAGGCTCAGCAAGGCAACAATATTCTCAAAATTCGACATGAAGTCAGGATTTTGGCAAATACAAATAGCTGAAGAAGATAGGTATAAGACTGCTTTCACAGTCCCATTTGGCCATTACGAATGGAATGTAATGCCTTTTGGTTTAAAAAATGCCCCTTCAGAATTCCAAAATATAATGAATGCCATTTTCACGCAATACACTGAATTCACTATTGTATACATTGATGATGTATTAGTGTTTTCAAAATCAATAGAGCAACATTGGAAGCATCTTAACACGTTCTTCCATCTAATTAAGCAAAATGGTTTAGCCTTGAGTCCTACAAAGATTAATCTTTTCTAAACAAAGATTAGATTTTTAGGACATCATATCTATCAGGGAACCATTGTCCCTATAGAAAGGTCAATCCAATTTGCAGAAAAATTTCCTGATGAAATAAAAGACAAAAAACAGTTGCAAAGATTTTTAGGGTGTCTCAATTACATTGTAAACTTTTATCCCAACCTTAGTCAAGAATGTGCAATTCTCAGGAGGAGACTTAGAAAAGATCCCCCGGCTTGGACCCAGGAATACACAAATACTGTCAAAAGGTTAAAACAGAAGGCTAGAACCCTTCCCTGTCTTAGCTTAGCAGATCCTTCCACATTTAAGATAGTCCAAACCGATGCATTAGACATAGGTTATGGTGGTATCCTTATGCAAAGGATGGGCAATACAGAAAAAATTGTTAGATTCACATCTGGCACTTGGAACACAGCACAAGCAAAATATTCGACAATTAAAAAAGAAATATTATCTATAGTTTTGTGTATTTCAAAATTTCAAGATGATATTTTAAACCAGAAATTTCTACTAAGAGTAGACTGTCAAGCTGCAAAACCTGTTTTGAAAAAAGATGTTAAAAACATTGCATCAAAACATATTTTCGCTAGATGGCAAGCAATACTTTCAGTTTTTGATTTTGATATGGAATATATTAAAGGAGAAAACAATTGTGTCCCTGATTTCCTCTCTCGTGAGTTCTTACAGGGTCATATATCCAAAGAACAGGGCAATTCTTCAGAATGCCCAGACAAAACAAAGCCAAATCCAAAGCCCCTCAAGGGCAACCAATCAAACAAAACAGCCAGGCAACAGGGTCATCTACCCAGCAAAAACCCTTGGCAAAGAAAAAATGGTTTGAAGATCTTCAAGAAGAAGAAGAAATGCTTGACCAATACAAGCAACAGCAATTGACAAAACAGCAACAGTAACAACTCAGCTTTCAGCGAGTATCCCCAATAAATAAGTCACAAACTTATTCATTGGCAGCTTCCAGTGTTAGGAGTAGTGGCAAACAAATTGCAACTTCTTCTAAATCTGAGGAGCTATTAGGAGCATTTTCTGCTCCATCTTCGCAACTTCTTTTGAAAAATAAAAGCAGTAATTTTCGCAAAAATCATAGCCCATATTTTGCAAAACCTTCTTCTTTGGACATTATGGTTCTAGAAAGGGAATTTTCTCAAACTGATATCTCGGATATCATAGAATCCTATTTTCTTCCAGGATTCCACCATAAGACAAATAATTTTCGCAAAGACCAGACATGGTATCAATATATTTTAGAGAAAGGAAAAAAATCGGCAATTTTCAAACACAACAGGCCAGAAAATGATCCCTCAGATATTACCCATTCCACTTGCAATATTCTGAGAATCCTTAGTCCTTCAGACTGGGGACAACCTCTTTACCAACCCAGAAAACTTCCAAGCAACATTCTGCCTAATCTCTATAATTACTTTGATTATGAGAAGGCATGGCAAAATACTTTCTTTGTTCAAAATAAGATCAACCGTCATTCATGGATGATCTACTTTGATCAAAAATTTGATATTGAGTCAATCCCTTTATGGTTTCTTAATTGGTGGTATTACTTTGGCCCCATCCAAGAAATCCTTCCAGTGCAACCCGTCAATATTAGTAAGTCATATACTTACTATGAGCAACAAATTCAGCCAAAACCTCATTTGCAAATCTTTCCAAAACTTTTTCTATTCTATGCAAATTTTGGTTTAGCATGGATTATGTTTTGGAGATATGAGTATACAGGTACCCAGCAACTTCCTTGCCTAAGGAGAACTTTCCATGTAAAATGGTGGGACAATGCAAAAACGAAACATATTACCCCTGAGGCTATTCAAAAATGGTTCCAGAAACATCCGGCAATTCAGTCAACAGTTGGAGACTCATCCAAAGCTCTCCTGTCAAAAAATCAACTAATGACAAAATTGGCTGCTGCTCCTCCTAACATCAAAGAATTAAAAGCATATCTCCAGGAGGCTCTTTCATCTCTAAAGGAAGAAGAAGATGAACAGGGATCCTGTGCTTCGGTCAATTTAGGAGATGACAATGAAGATGACTGTTTTGGGATTCTCCCTCCCATTCCTCATCATTAAGCAAAGGACAAACAAGGCTTCAGATCACCGACATGATCTTTGGCCATATCCATCCAGCAAAAATTATCAAGAGTGCGAATCTACATTATTGTACTTTCCACCGGAGCATCATGACAACAGCCTGGCAACAATCACACCACTCGGTCAAAGCACTCACATGGACACAGCAAAAGACAACAGACAAGTACTCTCTCATGACAACAGTAAAAGTACCTTTCACATGGCAACAGTTACACCACTCGGCCAAAGCAATGGACACCGACAAGCATCCTCAACAGTAAAAGGCAACAGACAAGTACCCTTCACATGGCAACAGTAACTCCACTCAAATAAAGTAGCAGAATCCTTTCACGTGATTGAATAGTTCTGCTTAGCTTTATGACTAGGCATAGCAATCCCTTCTCCTATATAAGGAAAGGATGACCATTGTAATCGGGGACTGGAATTGATTAATTTTCTTCCTCTCCTGAAAACACGAACTCCCATTGTAATACTTCCCTCTCCATCCACTCTTGTAATACTTCCATCTTCACCTCAACTGCAAGACTCTGCAATTGTATCTCTGCAATATTTGTAAGTTTTTATAAAGCTTACTTTTATCATTTCATTTTGCAAAAGTTTTCTCATTATTTATTTCATATTTTATTATTCTCATTTTTATTCATCATCTCATTCCTGGGTGTTATTGGTATCAGAGCCATAGGAATAGAATTTATAGTTGTTTATCTATCTTTGCATGCATGTTTCAGGTGGGCAGTAGGGCATTGTGATAAGTCCCGAAGTAAGACCTAGTTTACCTAAGTGTATGGTGTAGAGAGAACATATATGGCTATGTTTTCTAGAGCTATGTCCATGAGGTCAACAACATCTTCGAATCAGGAGGTGGATACTCCTGAGGAAAAAGAATATGTAATAGACAATAGAAAACTTTGCAATTGGAAATTACCCAAAATTCCTGCAAAAGAAATTTATGAAGGCAATAGGTTCTTAACTAGTTTTAAGGTAAGAACTGATGAAGAAACAGTTGTTATGGATGGAGAATATAAAACTATATTACTCCTCAAAGAAAAGACAATAGAAAAATATCTTCAAGACAAATATAAATTTCTTCATGTTGGATTAATACAAATTTGTGCTAAACCTTTGGGAAGAGATGGACTTAATATGTCTCTATTCATGGCACTTAGAGACTGTAGGTTCAAAAACTTTGAAAAAACAATGTTAGGAGGAGTCCAATCCGGTCTCCATGCTGGACCAGTATATTTTAATTGTTATCCAGACTTTACTATTAGTCTGACTGACCAAAATATATTGGATGCATTAACATTAAATGTCAAAATACATAATTCTGAGATGAAAACAGGCTCTCAGCCTCTAGCTATCATCTACAGAATGCAATATAGGGTGTATTCTACACCTGTAAATACGCCTATTGTAAAAAGACAAAGTGAAAAGGGCAAGACTGTATTGTTACAAAGTAATCTAAAAGACCATGAAAATGCAATAATACCAAAAACCTTAGTATGGTCTGAACTGGTCTTTCCAGAAGAATGGAAACTCCCAGATGCTATTGAGGTTGCGGACATAGAACCACCACAGCAAACTAAGCAAACTACTAAGATTAAAGAATTGGTAGAATATGCTGATGGAAGTGGAGGGATTAGATTTAATAGTCCCTTTACTCAGTCTTTTAGACTACCTAACACTAAGCCAATAATAACTGAAATTCTAGATTCTTCTCGAGCATCTTGCTCATCTGTACCTGTAAGAATCTTCAGGCAAAACTCGTCACACTCAAGCTCTGAAATTCCAGACCTTGAACCTGTAATCCCTTCAGCACCTCCCCAAGTTCATCCAAACTTACAAGGGGTTCACAATTGTAATATTTCATATCCATACTATGAAACTGCAACAAATCAACAAGAAGACAATTCTGAGGAAGATTATCAGAATATGTCACCAACAAAAACTGAAATGGAAATACCCCCAAGGCATAATGATGCTTAGTATACCCTTTGTCATGGACAAAGACTTACTAAGAAAAGAATTTATGCTTGAAAAGAATAAGACAAAAAGAAAGCAATTTTTTGACAATCATAATCAGGAACAACAAGGCCAAATACATACACAGTGGTATACGTATATGGAACGTAACAAATTTCACATATACTTTTTTGAATGGTTTGAAAAAATATATGCTGAAGCAAAACAAATAAATGTAACAGGCAAAAATACTACTACTTGGCAATTAACCCCAAGCAATCAATTAACAGAATCTATACATCCACCTTTGGAGCAAATTAAGATACCATATTATAAGGTAAGCATAACTGCTGCACCTTATAAAGTCAAAACAGATGAAGAAGCTCAGCCAACAGGAAAAGATATTAAAAATATCTTTGAACAAAACAATTACACAAATCAACATATTAAGACAATAGCAGACCAGTTGACCAGAGTGGAAAATATGGTCCAACATGAAACAATTCTACCTAACCAACAGGATGAAAAACCACTTTTCATTCCACATGAAATTCCCAAGAAATATGTTAAGCAACTTGCTAAAGGACAATTGCATTCAGAAATTCAAGAAAGAATTAAACTTCTTGATGATGCAATAGGCAAGACTGTGGTACAAGATACTCCATAGAAATCCCAACCCACTACTAGCAAGGTAATTACTGTAATAACGCAAAATCATAATATCATAGATTCTGAAACAGAAGCTGATGATATTATACAACAATTCAAGCAACAAGAAAACTCGGCTGTTAACACAATTAGACATGCCCAACCAATAAGAAACATTTATCAAAATCCCTCTTTCCCTGATATGAAAATCGAAGATAGAGGACAATACCATCAAGCTTCTTATCATGGAGGAACAATCTATGAATGGAATATTGATGGATTAACGCAATATCAGATCATGAACTTACTACACCAAATGACAATGGTAAGTTCAGCATACAAAGCAAAAGATTCTGAAGTAACCGATCACGCCATAGCTCTTTCCTTAGTTGCTGGTTTTACCGGACAACTAAAAGGATGGTGGGATCATACTTTAACATATGCAAGTAAACAAGCAATTCTCTATGCAATTAAAACTGACCAAGAAGGCAATAAAATTAAAACAGAAGAAGGAGAAGAGATCGAAGATGCTGTGGCAACTCTACTCTTTACAATCTCCAAACATTTTGTTGGAGATCCTTCTAAGTTAAAAGATACTACTGCAGAAATATTGGCAAATCTCAGATGTAAAAGGTTAGGGGATTTTAAATGGTATAAAGATGCCTTTCTAACGAGAGTCTTCTTAAGGCCAGACAATAACCAAAGAATTGCCCTGTTCTTTGGATATATATATATATATATATATTTGTTTTTTTCTTCAATCCCATGTACATTACATACATGCATGTCCGAACTCCCCCACAAGGAAAGCAAAAATTTATTCATATGTTTTCTTGTATACTTACGTAACTTAGAAGGTGTTCCACATTAATCCCTGAATTGCCAGCGGAGCCGTTCTTCTTACCACTCACAATCTCTAGAATCAAGACACCAAAACTAAAAACATCCGTCTTATCTTAGATATGTCCATAGTTTGCATACTTTGGAACCATATAACCATTTCACAACATCATCGATTCAACCAATCTCAATTTTAATACTAATACAGCTTTTAATCACTTTTTTTCTCCGTCATATAGTAATTTTTTTTTTCCCCCGATTCTTCATTATAATTCTAATGTGTCTTTTATAATACATACCAGCCTCTTGAAAATCAATAACAAGAGACAATATCAGCAATAAGGATATGCACTAAAATGACAAAAATACTTACTACGTTCCCACTATTCTTCTGGTAATGCTTTTACTTTGATCTACAACAAATAGCCTTGCCATGCCAAAATCTGAAATTTTAAGGTTCATCTCTCTATCCAACAAAATATTTCCAGCTTTGGGATCACGATGAATAATCTTAAGCCAAGACTCCTCATGAAGATAAAGAATCCCTCGAGCAAACTACTAACTGTTATATAGATGGGTGTTCTGCTGTGCTGAACGGCAAAGAGAGAGAGAGAGCACAGTAGAAAGAGAAAGAGAAAGTAGACGAAGGGGAAGAAGAATACAGGGAAATTTTAACAGACGTTCATGATAACATTTTAGTAATTTTAACAACACCTTTTTCACTTTTTAATCCAAGCTGTCAAAATTCGAGATTAACGACTGAGATTACCTCAGTACGATGCTGAATTTTTTCACCTGCACACCGAATCCAAACTTGTTGTGACCATGTAAGAAATGGATGGAGAGGTAAGAGTGCCCCCCTCCCACTGAAAGGGGATTTGGTGCAATTGGCTACTTTTACTGTATGGTGCAATAAACGTAAGACCGATGACACATGGCAATAAAGATAAATAGAAAGTTATTAGGCGTTAAGTGTCAAATGCATCTCTTGAATTTCAGCTTTCCATTTTTTCTTCTTGCCACATATCATTGATCCTACATTTACTGCACCATGCAATAACTGCATAAAATTCAAATCCCCACCCACCCTCCCTCCCTCAAACCGGCCTCAAAAAAATAAAATAAAATAAAGTCATACAAATAAATGAGGACTGATGTGGATTTGGGTCTAGTTGGTCCACACCTGTTCTCTCGACTTTTCCAATTTATCCTTCGAGACTTCTAAAAAGTCTTGAAACTAAATAAGAAGTTGATTGTGAGGGAGTGGTTCAGGACGAAGCCACGTCACTGGGCGTTGATTTTCAGGTACGGTCAGGTCCAAGTAGGCTTGTTTGCGTGACAAATGCTCCAGTTGGTCAACATATCAAAAGCAATCCTCAGTCAAGTTAGTTTTTAACTACTTTAATCAGGAGAATGATATTTTTGAAAATAGTTAATTAGTTATCTAGATGAATAGTTAAGGGTACTGGTTATACGTTAGTTATTTCAAATTTTTTAATAATTTTTTTTTTATTTGATAGAAAGAAAAAAAGAATGATACCTAAAAAGAGAGAAAATGTCAATTTTTTTAGATAAAAATAATTTAGCTAGTTAACAATGCTAGCAAAATGTTTCCGTGTCTGCAAAAAGTTGATGAATTTACGAAACTAAAGATTAATTTTGTAATTGCATATGAGAGAGGAATTAAATCACACATATATAGAAAACCCTTTATTTGACGCATATTTTGTTTTTAGTGGATCACATGCCCCTCCCAAGTACTTAATTAACAACTATCCATTCCACACGTTCCTTCCCATATGTAGTATTTATTATTATTATTATTATTTTAATTGATAAAACTTACTCATATTCCTGACATCTCTTAAAATAAACAAATGGATATCAATGCTTTTTTTATAATCTTGAACCCAAAATTCCTCACTTAACAACTTGCATTTCTTCGTGGCTTTGCTACCTCATACTGGATTAGGTCCCATGATTTTTCCCGTTTAAGTTTTCCATGTAAAACTTGCATGTTTCTCTATTTTACTGTATTGCTTTACTTTTATAATTCATAAATTGCACGCAATTCTTGAATAAGTTATAAAATTAGAATGATAAATATTTGATAATTTTAGAGAAACTTATTCAACCCCTCTAGGCTTGCGAATTCGGAAGTTCAGATTCTCAAGTGTGTTGAACCAAAGAGGAGGGCCATCCCGAGGTCATATAATTTATTAAACGCCACGTTTTGGTGTTCACCGTAGGATTCTGAATTTTTGTGGTTGTGACATTACAAGTCCACTGGCATGGCGATTGTGGTCTGTGGAGCAAACCCAAAAAGGCTTTATGAATTGAGGATGGGACACTGAGATTATTCAGAGGCGGAGCTATGATTCATCTCTTTGTGGGCAGAAAAGCCTAAACGTTAAATGCTGCTAGGACTCATCACAATAGGCTAGCATACTTTTCAAGCGCGTGTAATTGAAGCACCATTTATTGAAAATTTGGCAGATGAGTCTAGTATTTTATTGTCACCACATAAAATACTCTAAGCCTCCTGCTTAATTTACACTTTTTAAAGTTTTTTAAAAATATAAAAGGTTTTTATAAAAATTAATTATTTAATCCACTAGAAAACATTATTCTGAATAACTTTGTAGACGAAAGTTTTTCTAAAATCTATCGTTTAGGTAAAATTTTTGGCCATTTTTCATGAACATTTTGTAAAAATGAAATAAAAATTGTAAATGGCCAAAAAGTTCAATTAAACGAAGATTTTTGAAAAAATAATTTCTAAAAAGTTGTTCAGAATGATGTTTTTTAGTGGACTACATAACTAGTTTCTGTAGAAACCTTTTATATTTTTATAAGACCTTAAAAAGTGTAAACAAGGTGAAAGTTTAGAGTACTTTTATGTGGTAACGATAGCCTCCCTCTCGGTAGGTTCAAACAGAAAAAAATCAAAATTCGAAAATAATAATAAAAAAACAAAAATTTTAAAACCCCATATAGCATCCGGAACCATATTAGTGTCAAATTTCAACACAAACGCTATCTTGGATATGGCTCTGTAATAGAAGCCTCATTTACGGAAAATTTAGCAGATTTGCAGTAGTCCCCGAATTGTGCTGATGTTAGTGGTTCAGGAAGAAGCCACGCCATTGGGCGGTGAATTCCAGGTCCGCATTCACATGTTTGCGTGCCTTATCCTCAAGTTGGTCTACATATCAAGCACAATACTCGGTCAGTCTTAGGAACCTGCTGGGAACACAACCCAGAGAAAATCTGGTGATCTTGACCACGATTGTCCACCAACATAGCAAAAACAGTATTGTTTCTTCGGGATACCGACTGAGCTACCTTTCAAACTGGGCTCATTCTTGTATCAGAACGATATATTGCCCAAATGCCTCAAATTATTAGGGGTGCAACTCAATATAGAACAGTCCGGGATAGGAGTATTTTCGTCCCGTCCCGAAGTAATTTGGGACTTGAAAATTAGTACCGGAACCGAACCAAATTGCATATTGTCTCGTCCCATCCTGTCCTGAAAAATACTGGTCCGGAACGGTCCGGTTCTCGGTATTCATTAGTTTGTTTTCCCTGAGTAAAAAATTAAAAAATAACTACTTCCAATCAAATATTGTTAGCTTGATTAGTCACAAAAATGGACTACATAAAATCATAAAATCATAAATATATAATCATTAATTATAATTCATTCATTCTTTTATTCATTCATAGTACTAATAGTAGTGATAGCATAATAAACTAATAAGTCCACTTGTCCATAGCATTATTTTACAACCAAACATAATCATACTCAGAATCCAAAACCAAACAGTGGGCAAACACCCCGAAATATTGAAATAATATATATTATACATATAAAAAAAAAAAATATATATATATATATATATATATATATATATATATATATATATATATATATATATATCATATTATATATCATCGGTACTCGGTCCAAGAATTCGGTTTGGGAATTCGGTACGGGACGGTTCTGAACACCTCTAAACCAAGTCTTGTCCCGAAAAAATTCGGTTTTTAAAAATGGTCCTGAGTCCCGAACCAAATACTGTTTGTCCCGTCCCATCCTGGACCGAATTGCTCGGAACAGTCCGGTCCTCAAAATTTCCCGAACCAAGTTGCACCCCTACAAATTATACTGCTAAATACAGAATTTTATTGCTACCAAAAAAAAAAAAGAAAAGGGCATTAAGTCTCTATTTGGTTTGTGGATTTTATCAAGGAAAAAAGTTAAAATATAAGGAATTATACTTTTCCTTCTTTATGGGGAAATATGCCAAAAGTCCATTATGAGAAAATCATCAAGCCAACAGTCATAACTATTTTTTTCTATATCCCCAAGTCCATATTGAAGCTCAAACGGTAACGTTTGGCTAATCCTTTTTCGCAAATACCAGCCTTGCCCTTCTCAACTGATATGGTAAGCAATTAATGTGATTCCCTCTAATTTTTTATGTGATTTTTTTCTGTTTTTTTCTCCCATGTTTTCCGATGCAAGTTATAGTTTTCTTATTTTATTGTAAATCAACGGTTTTTGCCATGCTTGTTGTGATTTTTTGCCATATCAATGAGTTGCTTCTCACACTATTATGGTAAACAATTAATGTGATTCCCCATTTTTTGCTATGATTTTTCCGTTTTTTACTCAATGCAAAATATCAGTTTCCCTATTATATTGTAAATCAACGAAACTAAGTATAGGGTAACTATTTCAAAACACGTACTTAAGCTTTGAAGTAACTGTTTTAATAAACAAAATAATATCTAGGACCTAATAGTTACACATAAACAAAACTATTATATATTTCTTTAATCATGTAACTATTACAAACTTAAACAAGAAGTAACTATCTTCAACTCAAACAAAAACTTTATGTATATTTCTTGTAACCATCTAACTATTACAACTCAAACAAAAAGTAACTATCTTCAATTCCAAACAAGAAATAACTAGCTACTTTTAACCAAGTAACTATCTTCAATTTCAAAGTAATAACACAGAAATTTTTTGGTAGTGTCTCTGTGTGGAGTGGTCTTCTCTTTTGTTGGAGCTTAGAGTATTTGCTGCTTCATCTCTCTCTTGCGGCTCCTTGGTGTTGATGCTGATGCTGTTTCGCCATATAAGTGCATTTTCTTGTGTTCTTAATTTTTGCTATTTTGGGTTCTGCTCGATCTGTTATGCTCTGTTTTGCTGTATACTGAAGTGTTCATCCATTCTCAAGCCTTGGCTGTTTTGGTTGTGGTTTGTGGTGTATATCTTATCTTTATTGTATCTGCAATATTAGGTATGAAATCATCTATGTTGGGCCTGGAGATTTGATGGTGATTTTCACGATAATCTCAGCATTTATTAAGTCTCCTTGTATTGTGGAGAATCATCAGTTATTGTGACTCTAAACAATTTGCGGTTATATTGTAGGGGCATTTTAGTCTTGCAAAGTTAAGTTGGACTTAAGACTGAAAGAGATTTTAGGTAGGACTTACAAGTGCACAAGTCTTCTAATTTGGACTTGAGCCCAAACGCCCCTCTTTATTTGGTTGCAATGAAAAATTGGAAAAAGAAGAAGAATTGGAATAATCTTGACTTTATATGATTTTATTTTTTCCTTTCATTTTCTTTCCTCCTCATTTTTTTTCCCTTTCTTTTTTTTTTTTTTTTTCCTTGGTAGAATCCATGAACCAAATAGAGGGTAAGTGAATTTTTTTGGCCACTTATATTCTCTATTTCATTTTTGGCCAATTTGTTCAAAATTAAATGATGTTTTCAAGTGGATTGAGTGGCCAGTAAAAACTTTTTATATTAAACAAAACACTTCGGCACTTCTCATAAATTATTGCTTTCTACGACTGGCCCAAAAATCATATGCCATCATTCATTTTCATGGCAGGAGTAAATTTTGGCTAAAATTGAAACAAAAACCATAAATGGCCAAAAAGTCTATTTAAACAATAAATTTTGGAAAAACATTCTTCTATGAAATTGTTCAAAATGATATTGCATAGTGGACCATGTGGCTAGTTTTTACAAAAATCTTTTATTTTTTTCACGAAACATTGAAAAATAAAAATAAGTGAGATGTGTTGTGTACTTGTGTGCAAATAACATTGAGGGGTTGCAACTTGCAATTACCACTCTCTTAAGAGTTTAAGACATGTTATCAAGTTCCACCCATCCGCTGTCTCGGCCCAACAAAACTGACTCGGTGAGAAGAGATCGGAGATGGGGATGGCACCAAATCCCTTACATCTAGTTGGGCGCCCAAAAAATAGGCTACTTTGTCAGCAAGCCTATCTAGGTGAATGCCTTGAAATCAGTAAGAGCAAAACGAAGACTCTAGAGATGGGGTCAATAGCCCATGGGGGAGTTAATTCCCAGTTAGCCAGGGGTTCAATTACATCCCAATTAAGCATCAGATTCAAGAATCTGATCTAATCCCATCTTCATCGATTCGATCAGCACCACGCGAGCAGCTTGCGCTTCCGCAACCTGGGGATCAAGGGGGCCATCAATAGCAGTCCACGCAAAAAGATTTGTTGTATTAATTGGCAAATCAAATAATTAAAAAAAAAAAAAAAAAAAAAAAAACAATGCTCGAAATCTACCTTAACTTACAGAGTTACAGCAAATGACTTCATATAGTATCTAGTAATTGAATTTAATTCAATTTCTGACTATAAATTTTGTAAAAAATAATTAAGCCACATCCTCAAAAACTATCGTGAGAACAGCTCGGTGATTGAAACCTCATTCACCGATACGTGAACCGGGTGATTCGAGGATTGATCCGACTCAATAACCCCTGAAATATGCTCCAGCAAAGGCGTGGTAGGCTCGATGCTACCATCCATAAGAAATGCAGGTTGCGAAGGTCACGGGAGATTGTCTGCATCTCATTGTTTCACTTCTTGAACTGCCCCTCAATGTTGGGCCCATGAGATCTAGAGCTTTTCCTTCTCTCCAAAATTTCCACGCCTACAAGAAGTCAGATGAATTTACGAAACTAAATATTAATTCTGTAATTCTATAAGAGAAACGATATAATTCATACACCCTACAAAAAACACTATGTTGGACCCATATATATTTTTATTAGTAGAACACATGCCCCTCTCATGCACGTAATTAACAGCTGTCCATTCCACATGCCCCTTCCCATACGAAGTTACTTCTAATGGCATGCAATATATATATATATATATATATAGAGTGCTGATCATGTGCGGGATACTCCGGAGCATCCCATTCGATCATGGCCGTCCGTGGATGACAATCGCGCATTCACGCGCGCACACGTCACTTACGGACGGCTGTGATCGAACGGGATATCCAAGATATCCTGCACATGATCAAATCCATATATCTATAGAGTGTTGATCATGTGCGGGATATCCCGGAGCATCCCATTCAATCACGGCCGTCTGTGGATGACACTCGCGCATTCACGCGCGCGCACATATCGTTCACGGACGGCTATGATCGAACGAGATATCTGGGATATCCCGCACATGATCAAATCCATATATCTATAGAGTGTTGATCATATGCGGGATATCCCGGAGCATCCCGTTCGATCACGGGCATCTATGGATGACACTCACGCATTCACTATATATATATATATATATATATATATTTTTTTTTTTTCTTCAATCTCATGTACTTTACATACATGTCCGAACTCCCCCACAAGGAAAGCAGAAATTTATTCATATGTTTTCTTGTATACTTACGTAACTTAGAAGGTGTTCCACATCAATCCTTGAATTGCCAACGGGGCCATTCTTCTTACCACTCACAATCTCTAGAATCAAGACACTAAAACTAAAAACACTTTCACTTCACTGAGATATGTCCATAGTTTGCATACTTTGAAGCCATATAACCACTGCACAACATCATCAATTCAACCAATCTCAATTTTAATACTAATACAGCTTTAATCACTTTTTTTCTCCGTCATATAGGAAAATTTTTTTAAAAAATTTTTTAATTTTTTCTGATTCTTCATCATAATTCTAATGTGTCTTTTATAATACATACCAGCCTCTTGAAAATCAATAACAAGAGACAATATCAGCAGTAAGGATATGCACTAAAATGACAAAAATACTTACTAGGTTCTCACTATTCTTCTGGTAATGCTTTTACTTGATCTACAACAAATAGCCTTGCCATGCCAAAATCTGAAATTTTAGGGTTCATCTCTCTATCCAACAAAATATTTGCTGCTTTGGGATCACGATGAATAATGTTAAGCCGAGATTCCTCGTGAAGATAAAGAATCCTTTGAGCAATACCAACTATTATTTTGTAACGCCCTTTCCCAATCCAATAGTAGGCACTTGATTGGATCTGCATATCCCAGGAAATGATCAATTCTAACTTGTTAATAGATTTTTTTTTTTATATATAAAAAATCACTATTTACCAATGGCACATGCGATACATGTTGAAAGAAGTGAAGCAATCACTCGATAAGGAAAATGAAATACAGTATGAATTCACTGTCAGTGTAAAGCCTACCTTTGGAATCAAATTATAGCCAAGTTTAGTTTGGCTTTAAATTAGACAGTATATGGATAGAGCTAAAGAAATTGATCAGAAACAAAGTTGTACCAAATAAGAAGCAATCAAGGCTTCCATTTGGCGCAAATTCATAAATAAGAAGCCTTTCTCTTCCTTCCAAGCAATAACCCAATAGCCTAGCAAGATTCCGGTGTTGGAGGCTACTTGGAGCCTGGCCATTAACACAATCTCATTCTTGAATTCGTGTTCACCTTGTCCCGAAGAGTGCTTAAGCCTCTTTACAGCGATATCTTGTCCCTCTGAAAGCCTACCCTGAATAATATAATGCATATTCGGAATATTTTTAATACAGTTTGGCAGATTGATGGGGTGTCCAAATGGCTCCTAATTATATTTTGTTAATTTGAGAATATTTGAATATTACCTTGTAAACTGGACCAAATCCACCTTGTCCAAGTTTATTACCATCGGAGAAGTCATTTGTTGCAGCTCTTATTGTGGTAAGGTCAAACCGCAAAGAGTCCTCTCTGTTTGCGTCCACGTCTTGATAAAAAATAACATGTTAGAGGAAATGTATATATATAATAAGAGAGAACTTGGTTGAAAACACATGCACGATTAGTAACTTAAATAAAAACTAAATTAATTAAGCATACTCTCTAACTTTTGACATCCTGTTTGGGCTTCATCTTTAGATAGTAGGCACTAGCGAGGGTGATAAGAACCAATAAGCTGATTGTAGGAATAACAATAACAATAACAACAACAGTCAGATGTGGTACGTCGGTTGTCTGCAAAAGCCAGAAATGTGCTCAGAACAGTTGAATGCTGAATTTGGAACTGATTCAGAGTAAAGTGGTCAAAGTTCGTATCATTTGGTATCAGAATATCAGAGTCATAGGGTTTTAGAGCACGTGAGACTAGATCGAGCAGAATGTGAGCTATCTAGCTCAAAGGGGAGAAGGGTTACAAACAAACGTTGGCTATGAAAGCATGGCAGTCTCTTATGATCCCAAACGTTATGAGATACAACCTTTAATGCATGTGCTCACCTGATCAAGACTATATATCTTATTATATAAAAGAGAGTGTCACGTGACATATCTCTCAAGCCTTCACCTCATATATCGACGGCATGCCATATGGCATGTCTTTCATAATAAGGTAAGAAAATCAAATAAGAAAATAAGATAAGAAAATCAAGAGCACCATGCTTTTGATTAAAAACGGCAAGAAAAATAAATAAATAAATAAATAAGGTAAGAGAATAATCTCTTGAAGGTCAAAGGCACCATGTCTTAATTTGTTTCATTGAAATAACGTGATTCATAGTCAAAACATTGTAAGTTTTTTTAAAATTTATTATTACATTAGTGGAAGAGTGAAAAAAGAACATTAATTTAGTACACTAAGAGCGTGACATAGTATGTCTCTCATAATAAGGTAAGAAAATTAAATAAGAAAATAAAGTAAGAAAATCAAGAGCACCATTCTTTTGATTAAATAAGGTAAGAAAATTAAAACAAATAAATAAGGTAAGAAAACAATGGGGGAATTTTAGATTGGTCGGACTACAGAAAAATAATTAGAGTTCAATACAAATTAGTACTAGAAGGGATGAATCTGAGGGTCAAATGTAGTGGAGGATGTGAGAGGAGACGAGCAAAGGAGATAAGAGCAACTTAAACCCTAAACCTGGGTTCTCTTTATATATATATATATATATATATATATATATTATGTATATGTATACGTGAGAACAATAACAGAGGCAAATCATAACAGTGGCAAACTGTTTATGCAAATCATTCTTTCCAAGAGGATCAGGTCATATATGTCTCAATTCGGCTCCTTCGTGACAAATTCAGCAAAACGTGAAGGGTGTATTTTTGGGTTTTGCCAGTGAGAGAGACAAGCCAGAGCCTATGAGCTTTGCATATTCAATCTAATAGCGAAAGTACCAAATTTGACTCGTAATATTTTTGGGCAAACGAGTTTTGGGTACCTTTTGTAGCTGTCGAATTAGTTGGCGACGGAGGAGATGAGCTAGCTGGAGGAATAGATGGTGGTGACGGCGGCGGTGGTTCTTCATTGGCTGTAGACTCATCAACGAACGGGAATGTCTCGAACCTAACATTGCAGCTGGGGCCAAAAAATCTCCCTCCTCCTTTCCTATTGCTACCATCTGGAAACGTACCAATACCTTTATCCAAGCAATTGCTGCAGTCTAGCTGGGATATATCAGAAGTACACTGCACAAGTGCGTAGATAGTTTGCCCACTCGTAGCATTCGCTCCAGTCGCAAACTTGCGAAGAGAACCACCGGACGCAGCTTGAGATTTTAGCTTGGCGAACAGGGCGTTCAACACCCGATTGAATTGATCCACGTTCAACACGTTATTTGGATTCGCCGCGAAGAAAAAAGGCTTAGATTCCATAGTGCCAAATATGTAGCTATCCGAGTAGCGTAACATACAATTGTCATACCATCCAATTGCCTCCCTCTGGTTGGGACAGAGCTGTGTGAGCTTATGACTAGAGTCATTGACGCAACTGTGGCACATACCCGCCGTGACATCCCCTCTGCAGAGTGCAATTGCGTTAACTTTGTCGGCGTTCTGGCCGGCGGAGAAGTTGTAAAAGCCGTAGTGGATTTCAGTGTTTGAGGAGAGGGAGGAAAGGAGGCGGTCGAGATTTGCTTGGTAAGTACTGTTACTGTAATAATTACCGCTGTCTGAACATTTATGGTCTACAAAATTCAGCTGGGCAATGGTAATTCTGATGACAAGGTGCATGACGATAGAAGAAATGAAGAATAGCATTCTTGAAGAACCCATTGCCATTCATTCACCCTGTCTTCTGAAGAGAGATATTGCCAGAAACAGGGGTATTACTGTTTGTTTTGTGGATGAAGAGGGGATTAGATGGAGATGGGAACCTTCTCCTGTTATTTGTTGTTGTGAAAAAAAAAAAAAAAACAAAAAAGGAAAAAGAAAGAGAGAGATAACGGGGGCGGCTGTTTCATGCTTTACCCTTTTAGCGACGCAGCAAGACCCTGTTGACTCCTCAAGCATGAACTTGAAGAAGCCAATTGGAATTTTGGTACTGTAATCAGGTTCCTTGTTTTGGTATTAGTCTGGAAAGGGCTCATCAAAGTGGAATTTTCACAATAAATGTTGGGCTGGTCGCTGGACCGCTCCAGTTAACAGTTGGGAACCGTATCGAGTGGGGGTGTATTATAATAAATTAATAACTACTAATTCAGTAAAAAGCATATAATTCCTCTCTCAAAAAAATAAAAAATAAAACCTAGTCCGACCAATGAAAATGTTAGAGTCAAACTTTACGTCCAATTCACTTAGAAAAATTATTCAATAGAACTATTACTATATGACATGAATAACATACGTGAGAAAGTTATATAATTCAATGGTTAATTTCAAAAAAATCAAGTTTCAAGTAAAATTTTTGAAATGTACTTGAAATAAACTTACATCAAGTGCATTTGATATTATTGCCATCCACATCTAAAATGCCAACATGTATTAATAAGTGCAAATACATTAATAGAAATGCACCTTTTAAGAAAAACATAATTTTTCATAATGGCGAAATATGAATTGGTGATGACTATCACATCAATCGGGAACTAAATTTTGAGGGGGAAAAAGGAAAAAAAGACCTCTTTAATATTTGTGGTCGACACTTCACTTGTTCAATTGTCCCGAGGAAAGCATTCTTGTTCCCAACATTACAAGTCCACTGGCACAGCCATTGTGGTCTGTGGAGCAAACCCAAACAGGAAGATGGGACACCGAGATACAGAGGCACAGCTATGATTCATGTCTTCGTGGGTAGAAAAGCCTAAACGTTAAATGCTCTGCTATGACTCATCACGTACAATAGGTAGTTCTTACCATACTTTTCAATGATGTTAAAGCAATTGTAATTGAAGCGTCATTTACTCATGAAAATTTGGCAGAGTCAAACAGGAAGAAATCAAAATTAGAAAAATAATAATATAAAAAAAAAAACGAAAAATTAAAACCCCCATACAGCATCTGAAACCAGATGAGTGTCAAATTTCAAAACAAACACTATCGAGGATATAGCTCTGTAATTGAAACCTCATTTACTGAAAATTTGGCAGATTTATTTTGGGAGTGCTCCGATTCAGTAGTCCCTGAAATGTGCTCCGACAGCAACGGCATTTCTGGGTCCGTGCTACTATGCATAAAAAATGCAGGCTCAGAAGGTACTGGGAGGGTAAGAGAATAGCTACTGAGCATCAAAACAACTGAAGCCATGGTTGGTCTGCTAGCTACGTTTTCTTGAACACATAGTAACCCAATGTGGATGCACCTCATTATTTCATTC
The DNA here is from genome assembly GCA_039720395.1 of Liquidambar formosana. Classification (NCBI taxonomy): domain Eukaryota; kingdom Viridiplantae; phylum Streptophyta; class Magnoliopsida; order Saxifragales; family Altingiaceae; genus Liquidambar; species Liquidambar formosana. Next base: position 114,222 of record JBBPBK010000404.1, on the reverse strand, counting down.
ATTGAACCATTCCTCAACATTGGATCTATCATATTTGAAGCTGTCCCTTCCCTCCAAGTTTTCCATGCCTACAAGAATTCAACAATGTGCATATACAATATTAAACACACGGTTCTATAACTTTTTCAATTCCATCTATGTGCATTACTAGTCACATAATACTATAAAAAGGGAAATGTATTCATAATTGTTTATACTTACATAGCTTATAAGGTCCTCTACATCTTCCCCATTGCGAAAACGATAACTGTTCTTTTGACCACTCACAATTTCTAAAACTAGCACACCAAAGCTATAGACATCTGACTTAACTGAGAAGTACCCATGCATTGCATACTCTGGAGCCATATATCCACTGCATATAGTATCAATTTTGATCAGTTAAATGAAAGAACTATTCATGATTATATACAGATTTATTTAATTTCCTCTTATTCCTAAGATTTTGTCAAATATTTGCAGGCCCTTAATCTATGTTTTTTCACCGAAACATTGTAGCCTCTTGAAAATGAAATATATAAGATGTGCAGAGTCATAATGAATTAGTAGATCTAAGATTCTGATACTTACTAGGTCCCCACAATTCTACTTGTATTGCCTTGAGTTTGATCCATTATGAACAACCTTGCCATACCAAAATCTGAAATTTTTGGGTTCATCTCCGCATCTAACAGAATGTTGCTAGCTTTAAGATCTCGATGAATAATTCGAAGTCGAGAATCTTCATGAAGGTATAGAAGTCCTCGAGCAGTGCCTCCGATGATTTTGTAACGCCTTTCCCAATCCAACTGTCCACGCTTGATTGGATCTACATAGCGATGGAAATTATATAGTTTGAATCAATTAAAGACATGCATACCACATAAAATTATTAGAAATACAATGAAAAGTGAAGCAAAAGTACTGTGACCATACCAAATATGAAGTGGTCGAGGCTTGTATTAGGCACAAACTCATAGATGAGAAGCCTTTCACTTCCTTCCAAGCAGAAACCTTGGAGCCTAACCAAATTCCTGTGTTGAAGTTTGGCCACTAACAGGACCTCATTCTTGAACTCTTGGTCCCCTTGTCCAGAATTTGTAGACAGCCTCTTCACAGCTACATCTTGTCCATCAGGAAGCTTACCCTAAAAAGATATCAGAAAAATTTAATGCGAAAGAATTCAAACCACCTTCAAGGACGTCCAAAATCAAGTTCAAAATATTTGAAGGTAATCAATATTCTTCTTAATACCATATGTTTAATTACCTTGTAAACAGCACCAAATCCACCTTGTCCAAGCTTATTAGCATCAGAGAAGTTATCGGTTGCACCTCTAATAGTGCCAAGGTCAAATTGCAAGGACTGCACACTTTTGATTTCATCCACAGCTTCACAAAAGGAATAAAAATAAACAGATGTTTCTGAAGTACGAACATTTGAACAGGAGTAACAAACTTTAAAATGGGGCTAAACTTTTTTAACATAACAATTAAGAATGAATCATCTCTAACTTACTTTCAACCTCTTCCCTTGGCTTCCTCATTCTTAAGAAGATGCAGATGCTAAGGATGGTAAATATCAGAGAAGTGACTGCTATAACAACTATGATGATGATAGTTCGAGACATGTTACTCTTGTTTCCTGCAAAAGCCGAAAACATGTTCAGGTTATATCACATTAATTGGGTGCTAAAGGGAATGTCTTTAGCTACTGGTGACAGAGTCTAGGCAGCATTGCCAAAGTTTAAATGAATATATATATATATATATATATATATATATATATATATATATATCTATATATATGTGGGTGTGTGTATTCATGCATGTTTTATGAGAAGTCATCAGGTACAATTATAAATTTGTGCTCCAATATTGCCACACAATTCAGAAGTTACCATCAGGCTTCTAAATATGGGTGCAGTCGTGCAGATGTAATGTTAGTGGGCTGGCTAGGGTCTAGGCCCATATGGATTAAGACCCAAGGCCCAAGAAATGTTGCTCTCATTAAACTAAGGCGGTAGGCCAGTAGCATTCTGCCCGCGTACAGAATTTGATTGGGTGAAGAGAATAGAGAGATAGAGAGGAAAGGAGAAAAGGGGAAAATTCAAGAGTTTGTAATCTCACTGAATTTGTTCATCTCCAACAAGTCGTTTGGGTTGTCCTTGTGATGGAAGGTTAGGTTTTGAAAAGCTTCAAGAATATAATCTTGTATTTTCTCTATTATTATTTATATCAACTCAAGTTTTGTGTTTAACTTGAGTAGAGAACCATTGTATTCTTGCTTTAATATAGTTACTTAGAGCTTATCCTGTGGTTTTTCCTTTCACCTTGGAGCGTTTTCTGCGTATATCTTGGTATTCTTGGTAATGTGGTTTCTTTTTTAATCACTTTCCAAGTGTTTGATAAAGTGCTTCATAGACATACTTGCTTTAGTATTGGTAGTTTGGCTTGGTAGTCATCAAGGGCGAACACAAAGGAGTGCACCTTGGACATGTACACTCACTGAGATTTTGAAAACTTGAATGAATGGTCAATTAATGTAAGATTTTTAGAAAATTTATTAAAGTGCCCCCAGAAAAGTTCACTTTGGTAAATATTATGATTAAAAATTTGAATTTATTCTCTGTTTTCAATTTTAGAGCTAAATGTTAATTTGTCAGTAGGTTATTAAATGCACCACCCATTGTGGAAAAAAAAAAGAAAATTCCTAGATCCACCCTAGAAGTTTTTACTAGTTCTCGTTTAGAGTTGCTTTAAATTTACTAATAGACTTACTTGTCTGAGTCAGTATTTTGTTGCATTAAATTTAACTCACTTGAATTTGTCTTGGCCTTTGGGCCTAATAGCATGTCTCATCGAGATAGGTAGGGGTGTTAATGGTTTAGGTTAAAACCGAGAACCAAACCAAACCAAATTAGGTTTTTTCGTCATTAGGTTTGGTTTTGGTTACAATTTTAGAAAATCGAACTAAATTGGTTTGGTTTTGGTTTTCATCTTTAAAAAACCAAACCAAACCGAAAAAACCAAAAAATATATAATTTTATATCTATATATATATATATATATATATATATATATATCAAACTTAAAGTTTGTAAATTTCCTATTCTAATAAGGGCATAATAGGAAACAGATTTAAAATAGTACAAAAACCTAAGTCTCTCAATCTCAGCCTCATCTCATTTTAAGTTTCTTATTGTTTTTCCTTTTTAAGATTGGCATGTATTAAATTAGCTATTAATGTTGTGTGAGATATTGGATTAACATATGTCAATATATTTCCATTTTGATACAATGTTTAATGGTTTTTTTTAGTTACTAATATAATGTTTTTATTTGGAGTTTGGTATATCATTTTTTTTCATTTTCAATTATTTGTTACTACTTGATAGGTTAAAACCGAAACCGAACTGAACTGAACCGAAATTTTTTGGTTTGGTTTGATTTGGTTTTTTTATAGTATGGTTTGGTTTGAAATTTACCCTAAAACCGAATCAAACCGAACCATTAACACCCCTAGTAATAGGGGTGTAGGGTTTGTAACGGTCTTGGTTTCAACTCCACATGGGTGAGTGTGTTGGTGTGTGTTTTTCTCCTATTTTTTGGCAAAAATTTTTTTTTTTTTTAAAGTTGCATATTCTAAGCCGTTTCCTAGCTTATCCAACTCAAAGAAGTCTGAAAGGCCGGTCCCTTTGTAAGGAGACAGAAACATACCTTTTGTAGATGCTGTGTTCGTTGACGGAGGAGGGGGATGATCAGCGACAGGGGAAGGAGGAGAAGCTGGTGGTGGAACCTCAGCCGTCAATTCATAGAAAGGGTACAAATCGAACCTAAAAATACAACTTGGTCTCAGAACTGGACCTCCTTGCTTCCCATGACAACATGATTTAAACTTATCCACCGCCCCTTGCAGGCATTCGCCACACTCACTCTGGGACAAATCCGGCGTGCATTGTCCCAATGCATATATCTTTCTAAATTCTGTGAAATTTGCCTCTTCAGTTGCAAACTTAAGCCTGGAAGAACCCGCGGCAGCTCTTGTCACAATGGAAGACGTCAAATTATTCCAAACATCATCAAATTGAACCCAGTCCGAGGAGATGTTATTCACATTATATAACGCCACCTCAGGAGAAATTTCCATCTTGCTGAAAATGAAATGGTTCGAGTAGCGTACGACACATCGAGAATCTTTTCCCGGAGAACCTTCTCCCCATGAAATGGCTTCTTTTTGGTTGGGACAGTTCTTGATGATAGCTTGATTTGTGAAATTGACGCAGTCGTAACAGATTTCCGAAGAGACGTCGCCTCTACATAGAGCGAGAGCATAAACTTTGTCGGAGTCTTGGCCAATGGTCGAAGTGTAAAAGCCGCTGCCGTTGGCTGTAATGTTAGAGAGGAGAGAAGAGAGGATGAGGTTGCGGTTTTTGCCATAGGTACTGTTAGTGGTGAAGTTGCCGGTATCGTAACAGGTTTGGGCGGTGGTGAGAGTAAGGCTTATGAGAGTATGAGAAAGAAGGAAAGCCAAACTTACAGAACGCATTGCATAACTATCCATGCTTGTGCATTAAGAAGCCGGAATAGATTAGTGAGAGATACACAGGCCTGAATATATGGGCTAACCCCAACCCCATCTATGTGGAGTGGTAATCAGGACTGCTGTGGATTTGGGTCTAGTTGGTCCTATAACAGGCCCCTAGAAAATGACTGTTCTACGTTCTTTATCGCCTCTATGGACTTTTCAAAATTTTATTTCGAGACTTCTTCAAAGTCTTGAAACCAAACAAGAAGTTGCGTGATGTGAGTGGTTCAGGACGAAGCCACGCCATTGGGCGGTGAATTCCAGGTCCGCATTCACATGTTTGCGTGCCTTATCCTCAAGTTGGTCTACATATCAAACGCAATACTCGGTTAGTCTTAGGAACCCGCTGGGAACACAACCCAGAGAAAATCTGGTGATCTTGACCACGATTGTCCACCAACATAGCAAAAACATTATTGTTTCTTCGGGATACTGACTGGGCCACCATTCAAACTGGGCTTATTCTTTGTATCAGAACAACGCATATTGCCTGTTTCAGAAAAGCTGGTCCACTTTCTGCACTGATTCAATATTTCAATGTTCCCGTTAAAACACTGATTCAATGTTTCACGCTACTCTAGAATGGTTGTTTTGAAAAGTAGCCAGTCGTTAATTGAGACCGGAGTGGTCCAGGACAACGCGGAAATAGGGAGTTGATTTCCCATCTTGGACCCCGTCAAAGTGATCTTGTGCTAAACCTAGAATATATATATATATAGAGAGAGGGTTGATCATGTGCGGGATATTTTGAAATATCTTGTTGTACGATCACGGCTGTCCGTGAGTGATACGCTTGCATTTATTAATGCGCGTGTTGCTCATAGACGACTGTAATCGAACGAGATATCTGAGATATCCGCACATGATCAAAACTTTATATATATATATATATATATCGGATGATGATCAAGTAAGCATGTACTGATATAACTTATATCAATATCTGCATTGGGAGTTGTACCTTGTGCATAAGTGGGACATGAGGTACATTAGACCAATGCAAGGGGTACAACCCCTAAAGCATGGTGCTAATATAACTTATATCAACACGTGTTAATGGGATCATAACCGTCTATATATATATATATATTTACACCTGTTAATATCTTTCTATAGCAATCATATTTCGCCAATCAATCCAACCGTTAGATTACATATTTTTGTCATGCATATCATGCATGCTAAATTTCAAGTTAATTGGAGATTATGAGCTATGTCATCCATAAAGTGCTCGAAATTGAAGTTTTATTTATTAAAAGAAATGTAAGTTGTATCAAACACTTTTCAATATCCGATAAACTTAAAATTTGGTATGCATGACATGTTTAATAGGAATATGTAATTTAACGGTTGAATTGGCGAAATATGATTTATATAAAAAGATATTGCCACCACAAAAATTCCTTTGCACCCCACTTAATTTATACTTTTTAAGATTTTAGAAAAAATATAAAACGTTTTCACGAAAACTATGTTATCCATTAGAAGACATCATTTTGATCAACTTTCTAAAAGAAATGAATGAGCATTCCTTTGTGTTGAGAAAAGAATGCTCATTCCATCAAAGGAAGAAATAATGAGCTTTGAAAAATAATGATTCATTTTCTTTAGCCAACCAAATGGTCCACTTTTTTTAACTAATGGAATGAGGATTTCATTCCTTTCTCCATTCCCATATACCAAACATAGCTTTAGCTCTTAGTATTAAGAAATGTGTATCAACACTTTTCCATAAGTTTGAATCTAAGATCGCACATTGAACAAGTGTAAAAAATACCACTAGCCTAGCAAGTCATTGGCAATGGCACTACTCGATCATTTGAATCATAGTTTCTAAATTGATTCAATCAAGGATTCACCGGCCTATACTACTTTACAAATTAATGGATTAGACTACTTTACAAATTAATGGATGTTCTGAAAAATAACGAACCATTTGATTGAGTTTTTTAATTTTATTTATTGATATTTTTTATTTTTTATGTTTTATTTTATTTATTGATAAGCAAATGTTTTTAGAAAAATGTTTTTGAACTTTTAATAGTCCCAAAAATCCTTGACACTAGTGTTAATTTGGAAATAGTCACCTCTCTTTCAGACATGACCCAATGTGACTTGACACATTGATTGTATGCAGGTTGCTCCATTTTAATTGGTTTCACCATTCGACCTTCTTGGATGAATGCTAATTTGGAAATGTATGAATTAGTCGTTGATCGATCTTTCAATCTCAACTTTGTTTTTTTGTTTTGTTTTTTTTTGTTTTGTTTTGTTTTTTTTTTTTTTTTTTTTTGGTATATTGGAAGGGGTTTGAACCCCTAATCTATTTTACTCTTACCATTTTCTCACCCTCCCTCACCATTAGACTAGCCCCTAACCTATTCTTGACTTTTGGTATGTTAGAATGACTAAACGTTTAAATGATGTTCCACAGCTTAATTTTTAATTGGAGCATGGTTTCTATCGGCCAAAAAAAAAGGAAAAAAAAAACAGAAGAAGATAAAAAATGGAAGAAATTAAGAATTCTCGCAAATAGCTAGATTTGTAGTATTTGGCAAATCAAATAAAAAACCGTGCAGAAATTTATCAACCTTTGGTCAGATTTGTATTATCAACCTTCGGTCAGATGGCTTTTCAATTTCTGACTTTACTTTTTGTAAACAATAATAAATATTAAGCCACATCCCAAAAAATCATCGTAGGAACAGCTCGGTGATTAGAATCTCTTTCACCGACAAGTGTACCAAATGCAGGGGCGGAACTACCTTTGGCATTGGGGAGGTTGTGGCAACCCCAAAAATTTTTAAAATCTTTAAAATACTCTCTTATTTGATGAGTAGGCACCTTCAATCTGATTTCTCCACCTATTATGCATGCGAGTTAAGGTTTAAGAGTTAAGAGGGAATAGAGTTAATACACTTGTACCAAGAAAAAAAAAAAGAGAGAGCAGAGATATGTGCTTGTGTATGTATGTTAGTGTATAAGTGGCGACCCCAAACAAAAATTTCTAGTTCTCCTCCTGACCAAATGATTCAAGGATTGATCTGACCCATTAACCCCTGAAGTATGCCCCAGCAAAAGTGCAGGGGGAGGGGGGGGGGGGGTTGATGCTTCTTGAACTACGTACCCCTCAATATTAGGTCCAAGAAGTTGATGAATTTGCAAAGCTAAATATTAATTCTGTCATTGTATAAGAGAAACGAATTAATATTTCATGCATACACCATACAAAAAACCCTATGTCGAACCCATTTAGTGTGTAGTAATGGAATTTTATTCAATTTCTGACTTTACTTTCTGTAAGCAATAATAAAAATTAAGCCAAATCCTAAAAAATCATCGTGGGAACAGCTTGGTGATTGAAACCTCATTCACCGATAAGTTTACTGGGTGACTTGAGGATTGATCCGACTCAATAACCCCTGAAATATGCTCCAGCAAAGGCGTGGTAAGCTCGATGCTACCATCCATAAGAAATGCAGGTTGCGAAGGTGATGAGAGATTGAATGAATAGCTACTCAGCATTAGAACAACTGAAGCCATGGTGGGTCTCTTTGCTACATTTTTTTGAACACATAATAATCCAATATGTATGCATCTCATTATTTCACTTCTAGAACTGCCCTTCAATATTGGATCCATGAGATTTAGAGCTTTCCCTGCTTTCCAGAGTTTCCATGCCTGCAAGAAGTTGATGAATTTACGGAACTTAAGATTAATTCTGTAATTGTATAAGGGAGAGGAATTAAATCATACACTACACAGAAAACCCTTCATTCTACACATATTTTGTTATTAGTTGATCACATGTCCCTCCCAGGAACTAACAGCTGTCCAATCCACACGCCCCCTTCCCATATGGATTTTTTTTTTTCTTTTTTCCTTTTAAGCTTTTAATTTTTTTAAAAAAATTGATAAAAACATACTCACACTCCTAACACCCTGGCCTTAAAATCAACAAATGGATATCAATGGTTCTTGTGAGATTCAACTTCTCAATATTCAATATACAAAGTTGGTTCTTCCCAAAATAAAATGGGGTTATCATCCCAAACGAATGGGGATTATGTCTTGTCTCTTAATTAATATTACAATCTACATATATATTTACATAAATATAACAAAGTAGAAATTTACTCAAACGTACGTTTGCTTATATACTTACATGACTTAAAAGGTGCTCCACATTCCCTGAATTGCCAATGAAACCGTTCTTCTTACCACTCACAATCTCTAGAATCAAGACACCAAGGCTAAAAACATCTGTTTTTACTGAGATAATTCCATTATTTGCATACTCTGGAGCCATATAGCCGCTACTTGCACAACATCACAAATTAGATGAAGGTCAATTTCAATGCTAAAACGGCCTTCTAAGATCCTTAAAAGAAATTTCCTTAATATAGTATTTTGTTTTTCAACTTTTCACTGGTGACTTTTATGATACCTAGCAGCCTCTTGAAAATCATCCACAAGAAATAAGATCAGAAATAAGTATAAGCATTAAAATTAATGATACTAATACTTACTAAGTTCCAACAATTCTTCTCGTATTGCTTTTACTTTGATCTGCAACAAATAGCCTTGCCATGCCAAAATCTGAAATTTTAGGATTCATCTTTCCATCTAACAAAACATTGCTTGCTTTGAGATCACGATGAATAATCTTAAGTTGAGATTCTTCATGAAGATAAAATATCCCTCGAGCAATGCCGGTTATTATTTTGTAACGCTTTTCCCAATCCAACAACAAACGCTTAATTGGATCTACATATTCCAATATATGATCATTGTAGATTCAAAAAGGTGAAGCAATCATTAAAATAAGGAAAATGAAAAACATAAAGAATTTTCCATGGGTGTGAAGCCTAGTTTTGGCATTAAATTATACGAAGATTAAGATGAACATAATGAGACACAAAGCTGTACCAAATATGAAGAGATCGAGGCTTGCGTTTGCCACAAACTCATAAATAACAAGCCTTTCTCTTCCTTCCAAGCAAAAACCCAAAAGCCTAACAAGATTTCTGTGTTGGAGCCTGGCCATTAACACAATTTCATTCTTGAATTCTAGTTCACCTTGTGCAGAACACTACTCGAGCCTTTTAACAGCAATTTCTTGTCCATCCAAAAGCCTACCCTGAATGTACAGCACAATAATGTACAAAAAAATATATATATATTTCAAGCTATATACAATATTATTAGGGTTTTCTTAACATTTGCACTAAGGGCACATGTTAAGCTGCAATTAATGACCCAATCATTGCATTGGAAATTATGAAAATGCATTTGTGAAAGTTGCTTAGAAAACTATGAAAACACACTTTTTCATACAATGATTGGGTTATTAATTAAGCTTAATGTTAAGAAAACCATATTATAATTCAAGCCACCATTCTGAAATTTTAAAAAATTTTGGTAGATCGATGTGGTTTTTGGAGATCCCATGGAAATTGAATGCTTGGCTTCACTTTATAGTACCTAGGATTCGGAATTAAAGACCCCATTGAATTTCCAAAATAACGAAATTGACTCATTCAATATTTGTGGGATGTCCTTATTAAATGCATCTTAGCTATATTTTGTTAGTATGATCGAGAATATATGGTTACCTTGTAGACTGAACCAAATCCACCTTGTCCGAGTTTCTTATCCTCAGAGAAGTCATTTGTTGCGGCTCTTATTGTATTGAGATCAAACCGCAGAGACTTCACATCTTTGTTCGCGTCCTCGTCTAGACAAAAAAATAACGTGCATGTTAGAGAAAATGTACATAAAACGAGAAGGCTAGGAGAATTTGGTTGGAATTGAATGCTTAGTAACTACACAATAATAGCAAATAAAAGCTAGATCTTGGTTTTACTTACTTTGGACATGGTTTTTTCGCTTCATCATTAGAAAGTATGCGCAAGTGAGGGTGGAAAGAGTCAATAATATGAATGTAGGAACAACAACAATTACAACAATTCGAGATGTGCTACTCCGGTAGTCTACACAAGCCAGAAATAATTTTTTCAGATTAGATGCGTGTTGAGTGCTTAATATTTCGGATTGATTTGAAGTATGGTTATAGTGGTGAGAATATGAGAGAGAAGTAGAGAACGAAAAACAGACTTATAGAAGTCTGAGAGGCCGGTCCTTTTGTAAGGAGACATAAACATACCTTTTGTAGATGCTGTGTTCGTTGACGAAAGAGGGGGATGATCAGCCACAGGTGTAGGAGGAGGAGCTGGCGGAGGAACCTCAGCCGTCGATTCATAGAAAGGGTACAAATCGGACCTAAAAAAACAACTTGGTCTCGAAACTGGACCTCCTTGCTTCCCATGGCAACATAATTTAAACGCATCCACCGCCCCTTGCAGGCATTCGCCACACTCACTCTGGGACAAATCCGGCGTGCATTGTCCCAATGCATATATCTTTCTAAATTCTGTGAAATTTGCCTCTTCAGTTGCAAACTTAAGCCTGGAAGAACCCGCGGCAGCTCTTGTCACAATGGAAGACGTCAAATTATTCCAAACGTCATCGAATTGAACCCAGTCCGAGGAGATGTTATTCACATTATATAACGCCACCTCAGGAGAAATTTCCATCTTGCTGAAAATGAAACGGTTCGAGTAGCGTACGACACATGGAGAACCTTCTCCCCATGAAATGGCTTCTTTTTGGTTGGGACACTTCTTGATGATAGCTTGAGTAGTGGAATTGACGCAGTTGTAACAGGTTTCCGAAGAGGCGTCTCCTCTACATAGAGCGAGAGCATAAACTTTGTCGGAGTCTTGGCCAATGGTCAAAGTGTAAAAGCCGCTGCCGTTGGTTGTAACGTCAGAGAGGAGAGAAGAGAGGATGAGGTTGCGGTTTTTGCCATAGGTACTGTTAGTGGTGAAGTTGCCGGTATCGTAACAGGTTTGGGCGGTGGTGAGAGTAAGGCTTATGAGAGTATGAGAAAGAAGGAAAGCCAAACTTACAGAACGCATTGCATAACTATCCATGCTTGTGCATTAAGAAGCCGGAATAGATTAGTGAGAGATACACAGGCCTGAATATATGGGCTAACCCCAACCCCATCTATGTGGAGTGGTAATCTGGACTGCTGTGGATTTGGGTCTAGTTGGTCCTATAACAGGCCCCTAGAAAATGACTGTTCTACGTTCTTTATCGCCTCTATGGACTTTTCAAAATTTTATTTCGAGACTTCTTCAAAGTCTTGAAACAAAACAAGAAGTTGCGTGATGTGAGTGGTTCAGGACGAAGCCACGCCATTGGGCGGTGAATTCCAGGTCCGCATTCACATGTTTGCATGCCTTATCCTCAAGTTGGTCTACGTATCAAACGCAATACTCGGTTAGTCTTAGGAACACAACCGAGAGAAAATCTGGTGATCTTGACCACGATTGTCCACCAACATAGCAAAAACAGTATTGTTTCTTCGGGATATTAAACTTTCAAACTGAGCTCATTCTTTGTATCAGAATAACGCATATTGCCCAAATGCCTCAAATTATACTGATAAATACATAATTTTACTGCTACAAAAAAAGAAAAAAAGAAAAAAAGAAAAAAAAAAGGCATTAAGTGAATTTTTTTGGGCATTTATATTCTCTGTTTCATTTTTAGCCAATTTATTCAAAATGATATTTTCAAGTGAATTTTATATTAAACAAAACACTTTGGCACTTCCCATAAATTATTGCTGTCTACGACAATAAATTATTCCCAAAATCATATGCCATCATTCATTTTCATGGCAAGAGTAAATTTTGGCTAAAATTGAAATAAAAACTAAATATTAATTCTATAAAGTTTCCATGCCTACAAGAAGTCAAATGAGATCTAGAGCTTTTCCTTCTCTCCAAAATTTCCATGCCTACAAGAAGTCAGATGAATTTACGAAACTAAAGATTAATTCTGTAATTCTACAAGAGAAACGATTTAATTCATACACCCTACAAAAAACACTATGTTGGACCCATATATATTTTAATTAGTAGAACACATGCCCCTCTCATGCACGTAATTTTAACAGCTGTCCATTCCACATGCCCCTTCCCATACGAAGTTACTTCTAATGGCATGCAGTATATATATATACTAGCAGAGACCCGCGCGATGCGCGGGAATTGCAAACTCTAGTTATCTTATTGGCCAAAAGAAAAAAAAAATGTGATTCATATGCTTAGTGACAACCAATAACCTTTTAGGAGGGGGTTTCAAATTTTAAAATGAAAAGACATGAAAACAAATTATTATAAAAAGAGGGGGAGAAACATTGGTGGGCCCATAAGTAAGGTGAGAAGAGAGTTTTGGAGGGAGAGATATTTAAGCTGCCATGTTAGCATAACTCCTAAATATAGTATAGAATATAGATATATATATATATATATAGATATATTTTGTTTTTTTCTTCAATCCCATGTACATTACATACATGCATGTCCGAACTCCCCCACAAGGAAAGCAGAAATTTATTCATATGTTTTCTTGTATACTTACGTAACTTAGAAGGTGTTCCACATTAATCCCTGAATTGCCAGCGGAGCCATTCTTCTTACCACTCACAATCTCTAGAATCAAGACACCAAAACTAAAAACATCCGTCTTATCTTAGATATGTCCATAGTTTGCATACTTTGGAACCATATAACCATTTCACAACATCATCGATTCAACCAATCTCAATTTTAATACTAATACAGCTTTTAATCACTTTTTTTCTCCGTCATATTGTAATTTTTTTTTTCCCCCGATTCTTCATCATAATTCTAATGTGTCTTTTATAATACATACCAGCCTCTTGAAAATCAATAACAAGAGACAATATCAGCAATAAGGATATGCACTAAAATGACAAAAATACTTACTACGTTCCCACTATTCTTCTGGTAATGCTTTTACTTTGATCTACAACAAATAGCCTTGCCATGCCAAAATCTGAAATTTTAAGGTTCATCTCTCTATCCAACAAAATATTTCCGGCTTTGGGATCACGATGAATAATCTTAAGCCGAGATTCCTCATGAAGATAAAGAATCCCTCGAGCAAACTACCAACTGTTATTTTGTAACGCCTTTCCCAATCTAATAGTAGGCACTTGATTGGATCTGCATATCCCAGGAAATGATCAATTCTAACTTGTTACTAGATTTTTATTTTTATTTTAAAAAAAAAAATCACTATTTATCAATGGCACATGCGATACATGTTCAAATAAGTGAAGCAATCACTCAATAAGGAAAATGAAACACAGTATGAATTCACTATGAGTGTAAATCCTACCTTTGGAATCAAATTATAGCCAAGTTTAGTTTGGCTTTAAATTAGATAGAGTATATGGATAGAGCTAAAGAAATTGATCAGAAACAAAGTTGTACCAAATATGAAGCAATCAAGGCTTCTTTCTTCTTTTTTTTTTCTTTTTTTTTTTTCATAAAATGGTAGTAGTTTGGGTTCAATTCTCATGTTTCCTCAGACGCAAGCAATCAAGGCTTCCATTTGGCGCAAATTCATAAGTAAGAAGCCTTTCTCTTCCTTCAAAGCAATAACCCAATAGCCTAGCAAGATTCCGGTGTTGAAGCCTGGCCATTAACACAATCTCATTCTTGAATTCGTGTTCACCTTGTCCCGAAGAGTGCTCATGTAATAACCCAAAATATATCACATAAATATATATATATATATATATATACACTCAACTGCACATACCATGCCAAGTGGCATGAATAAGCACACTTGGTAGGATCTTTGCATGGGAAAGGGGGTGCGTGGCTTGCCTTGGGAAGACATTTGGCTTAAGCCTAAGACCATGTGTCATGTGAAATACATGCAAGGGGTTTATATAGATGGGTGTTCTGCTGTGCTGAACGGCAAAGAGAGAGAGAGAGCACAGTAGAAAGAGAAAGAGAAAGAGAAAGTAGACGAAGGGGAAGAAGAATACAGGGAAATTTTAACAGACGTTCATGATAACATTTTGGTAATTTTAACAACACCTTTTTCACTTTTTAATCCAAGCTGTCAAAATTCGAGATTAACGACTGAGATTACCTCAGCACGATGCTGAATTTTTTCACCTGAACACCGAATCCAAACTTGTTGTGACCATGTAAGAAATGGATGGAGAGGTAAGAGTGTCCCCCTCCCACTGAAAGGGGATTTGGTGCAATTGGCTACTTTTACTGTATGGTGCAATAAACGTAAGACCGATTACACATGGCAATAAAGATAAATAGAAGGTTATTAGGCGTTGAGTGTCAAATGCATCTCTTGAATTTCAGCTTTCCATTTTTTCTTCTTGCCACATATCATTGATCCTACGTTTACTGCACCATACAATAACTGCATCAAATTCAAATCCCCACCCACCCTCCCTCCCTCAAACCGGCCTCAAAAAAATAAAATAAAATAAAGTAATACAAATAAATGAGGACTGATGTGGATTTGGGTCTAGTTGGTCCACACCTGTTCTCTCGACTTTTCAAATTTATCCTTCGAGACTTCTAAGTGCCTGTTTGGGATAGATTCAGAGTAGAATCAGAAGTAGAATCAGAAGCTGAATCAGAATCAGGGAGGAGGCAGTTTAAGTAAATTGGCCTCAAAATCTCTTTTGGGCTTACAATCACTTTTCTCATTTTTTATCCAAACACTCTTAAAAGTGATTATGGGCTGTCAGAAGAGATTTTGGACCTCCCAGAATCTCATCCAAACAGGCACTAAAAAGTCTTGAAACTAAATAAGAAGTTGATTGTGAGGGAGTGGTTCAGGACGAAGCCACGTCACTGGGCGTTGATTTTCAGGTACGGTCAGGTCCAAGTAGGCTTGTTTGCGTGACAAATGCTCCAGTTGGTCAACATATCAAAAGCAATCCTCAGTCAAGTTAGTTTTTAACCACTTTAATCAGGAGAATGATATTTTTTTAAATAGTTAATTAGTTATCTAGATGAATAGTTAAGGGTACTGGTTATACGTTAGTTATTTCAAATTTTTTAATAATTTTTTTTTATTTGATAGAAAGAAAAAAAGAATGATACCTAAAAAGAGAGAAAATGTCAATTTTTTTAAATAAAAATAATTTAGCTAGTTAACAATGCTAGCAAAATGTTTCCGTGTCTGCAAAAAGTTGATGAATTTACGAAACTAAAGATTAATTTTGTAATTGCATGTGAGAGAGGAATTAAATCACACATATACAGAACACCCTTTATTTGACGCATATTTTGTTTTTGGTGGATCACATGCCCCTCCCAAGCACTTAATTAACAACCGTCCATTCCATACATTCCTTCCTATATGTAGTATTTTTTATTATTATTATTTTTTTAATTGATAGAACCTACCATATCCCTGACATCTCTTAAAATAAGCAAATGAGTAGCAATGCTTTTTTATAATCTTGAACTTGAAATTCCTCACTTAACAACTTGCATTTCTTAGTGGATTTGCTAACTCATACTAGATTAGGTCCCATGATTTTTCCCGTTTAAGTTTTTCATGTAAAACTTGCATGTTTCTCTACTTTATTGTATTGCTTTACTTTCATAATTCATAAATTGCACGCAATTCTTGAATAATTTATAAAATTAGACTGATAAATATTTGATAATTTTAAAGAAATTTATTCAACCCCTCTAGGTTTGCGAATTCAGAAGTTCAGATTCTCAAGTGTGTTGAACCAAAGAGGAGGGCCATCTCGAGGTCATATAATTTATTAAACGCCACGTTTTGGTGTTCACCGTTGGATTCTGAATTTTTGTGGTTGTGACATTACAAGTCCACTGGCATGGCGATTGTGGCCTGTGGAGCAAACCCAAAAGGCTTTATGAATTGAGGATGGGACACCGAGATTATTCAAAAGTAGAGCTATGATTCATGTCTTTGTGGGCAGAAAAGCCTAACGTTAAATGCTGCTAGGACTCATCACAATAGGCTAGCATACTTTTCAAGCACGTGTAATTGAAGTGTCATTTATTGAAAATTGGCAGATAGGTCTGGTTATTGCTAACACATAAAGTACTCTAAGTTTCTTATTTAATTTATATTTTTTAAGGTTTTTTAAAAAATATAAAAGGTTTCTATAAAACTAATTGCTTAGTTCACTAGAAAACATTGTTCCAAACAACTTTGTAGAAGAAAGTTTTTCTAAAATTTATCGTTTAACTGGAATTTTTTGCCATTTTTCATGAATATTTCGTAAAAATGAAATACGGATTGTAAATAGCTAAAAAGTCCTCTTAAACAATTGATTTTTGAAAAAAAAAAATTTTTTGAACAAAATTGTTCGGAATGATATTTTTTTAATGGATTACATGACTAGTTTCTATAAAAACCTTTTATATTTTTTTGGGTAAATTGCAGAAAACCCCTCTTATGTATGGGGGTATGGCACATAACCTCCCTTAAGTTCAAAACTTTGCAATGTCACCCCAAAACTTTTAAATTTTTTTCAATCCACCCCACTGTTAGTCACGGTGTATGAAAAAGGATGGAAAAGAACCACGTGACATCATGGGACAACATTTTCATTTATGTGTTGTCATATCTACCCTTCTACCTGCTTGAGGGAAAAAAAAAAAAAAGAAAAACAAAAAAAAAATCCAGTTAGGCAGCAGCAGCTGCAGCTTCCAACAATGGCGGCCACGGGTTTTCTTCTTCATGCGACATTTTTTTTATTTTATAATTCTTTTTTCTTTATCTCTCTTCAATGGTTTATAAAAAATAAAAAAAATAAAAAAAAAATACGAATCAATATCCATATTGGAGTAAATCTCCAAAAAAAAAAAAAAAGGGGGGGGTGGAAAAATTGAAGGAGGAGAAAGGAGAAGCAGCAGCAATAGCGGGTTGACAGCCATGGCCGCTTCTTCTTCATTCGATTTTTTTTTTTTTTTTTTTTTTTTTGTTGTTGTTGTTGCTTTCTTTATCTCTCTTCAGCGGTTGAAACCCAAACCTATTCGCCGACACACAACGTTCAGATCTGAAGCCCAAACCCTCATCACCGATGAAGTGGTGCACCGTCCACGGCAACTCAATGGCCATCTGCAAACCGCCATCTGGTTATCGCTGTTGGTTGTTGCGGTTCTTCATGGTGGTTGTAGATCTGAATGCCATTGGCTGCTCCGACATTGCCCGAGACAAAAAGAATGACACAAAAAGGAGCCACCATAGAAATCTGATCCTTTGAGATGTAAATCTAATCATGAGTGGCGGGGGTTTTGGTGAATGTGGTGGATGATAGGGAGGTGGGCTTGAATGTGGGTATGGTGATGGGGGATTCTGTCACTTTCGAAGAAGAGGAGATCATAAACTCAGTTGAATTAGAGTTCGTCGGCGATATCCTGTGAAGAAACAGCCATGGCTACCATGGTTGGAAGCTGCTGCTGTTGCTTACCTAAAATTTTCATAATCTGGCCAATTACTTTTAAGGCTTTATTTGGATGGATTTTTGACGGTGAATCACGGTTGGGCAACCATAGGCTGAGCACGTAAGGGGAAGGGGGAAGAGGGAAAGGGGAAGGGCAAAATTGATTTTTCAATCCTCAGTTAATGCCGTCTATTTTATCAAACAGTTGATTTGTGTTAGGGGGGACATTGCAATGGTTTGAACTTTAGGGGTGGTAACATTAAACTTTAGGGGGGGTTATGTGCCATGCCCCCATACATAAGGAGGGTTTTCTGTATTTTACCCTATTTTTCATAAGACCTTAAAAAGTGTAAACAAGGTGGGAGCTTAAAGTACTTTATGTGGTAACAATAGTCTCCCTCTCGGTAGGTTCAAATAGGAAGAAATCAAAATTCGAAAATAATAATAAAAAAACAAAAAATTTAAAACCCCATATAGCATCTGGAACCATATTTGTGTCAAATTTCAACACAAACACTATCTTGGATATGGCTCTGTAATTGAAGCCTCATTTACTGAAAATTTAGCATATTTATTTTGGGAGTTGTCCGACGTAGTAGTCCCTGAATTGTGCTCCGACAGCAACGGCATTTCTGGATCCATGCTACTATGCATAAAAAATGCAGGCTCAGAAGGTACTGGAAGAGTAAGAGAATAGCTACTGAGCATCAAAACAACTGAAGCCATGGTTGGTCTGTTAGCTACGTTTTCTTGAACACATAGTAACCCAATGTGGATGCACCTCATTATTTCATTCGTTGAACCATTCCTCAACGTTGGATCTATCATATTTGAAGCTGTCCTTTCCCTCCAATTTTTCCATGCCTACAAGAATTCAACAATGTACATTTACAATATTAAACACATGGTTCTATAACTTTTTCAATTCCAGTCCCATATTAGTATTACTATGGAAAGGGAAATGCATGTATCCATAATTGTTCATACTTACATAGCTTATAAGGTCCTCTACATCTTCCCCATTGCGGAAACAATAATTGTTCTTTTGACCGCTCACAATTTCCAAAACTAACACACCAAAGCTATATACATCCGACTTAACTGAGAAATGCCCATGCATTGCATACTCTGGAGCCATATATCCACTACATATAGTCATCAATTTTTTGATCAGTTAAATGGAAGAGTTTGGACTTTGTACAATTTTTTTTATGTTTATTTCTTAATTTCCCCTTATTAACAAGATACTGTCAAATCTTTGCTAAGTTATTTATATTTGATTTTCACCAACACAATGTAACCTCTTGAGAATGAATTTAAAGATATGCAGAATCATATAATTGATAGCTTTAGTCAAACTCTGATACTTACAAGGTTCCCACAATTCTACTTGTATTGCCTTGTGTTTGATCCATTACGAATAACCTTGCCATACCAAAATCTGAAATTTTAGGATTCATTTCTGCATCTAACAGAATGTTGCTAGCTTTAAGATCACGATGAATAATTCGAAGTCGAGAATCTTCATGAAGGTATAGTATTCCTCGAGCAGTGCCTCCGATGATTTTATAACGCTTTTCCCAATCCAATTGTCCACGCTTGATCGGATCTAGATATGGATAAAATTATATAATTCCAATCAATTATAGATTACTAGAACAAGAAAAATTTTGAAGGTCTATAGCTTTATGTTTTGTTATTATTAGATTATGTACATATAAGCGAGATCTAAGATGTTTTTTGTTGTAGAAAGGCATCCCAAATAAGATTAATAGAAATGCAATGAAAAGTGAAGCAAAAGTGCAACAGTACCAAATATGAAGTGATCGAGGCTTGCATTAGGTACAAACTCATAGATGAGAAGCCTTTCACTTCCTTCCAAGCAGAAACCTGAGAGCCTAACTAAATTTCTATGTTGCAGTTTGGCAACTAACAGGACCTCATTCTTAAACTCTTGGTCTCCTTGTCCAAAATCCGTAGATAGCCTCTTCACAGCAATATCTTGTCCATCGGAAAGCTTACCCTAAAAAGATATCAGAATAATGTAATGTGAAACAATTCAAACTACCTTCAAGGACGTCCAAAATCCGTTTCAAAATATTTCAAAGAGAATTAATATTCTGCAAAAGGTCATATGTTTAATTACCTTGTAAACAGCACCAAATCCACCTTGTCCAAGCTTATTAGCATCAGAAAAGTTATCTGTTGCAAGTCTAATAGTGCCAAAGTCAAATTGCAAGGACTCCACACTTGAGATTTCATCCACAGCTTCACAAAAGGAATAAAAATTAACAGATGTTTCTGAAGTAAGAACATTGGAACAGGAGTAACAAACTTTAAAAAGGTGCCTACTTTGATCGAACATAAAAATTAAGGATGAACCATCTTTTAACTTACCTTCAACTTTCTCCATGGGCTTCCTTTTCTTTCTTAAAAGGATGCAGATGCATATGCCAATAAAAATCATAGAAGTAACTGTTCAAACAACAATAATGATGACAGTCCGAGACCTGTTACTCTCGTTTCCTGCAAAAACCGAAAACGTGTCCAGGTTATTTCAGGTTATTTCAAGTCTAATAGTGGATTGATGGAGTTTGAGCAAATGTAGGTTTAGGATTGACTCCACCCCGATGTAACCCAAAAAAAATAAAAAGAAAGAGAAAATATAAGCAATCTCATAACTGTATGAGAAGGTTTAAAAATGAAGGTCGTATATTGTAAATTAAACGTCTGACATTTGTATTTATATTTTTTTTTTTCACTTTTGTCTTTGTCTTTGTTTTTTGTTTTTTGTTTTTTGTTTTTTTGTTTAACTTGACACTTTTAGTAGTCAAATACTCAACTATGCTTATTGTTGTCTTATTTAGAAGTTATTCACCAAAATATATATATATATATATATATTCTACTCCAATCTAGAAATTCAACAAGAATAACAGATTCCTCCTTTTTTTTTTTTTTTTTTGGTTCTAAGGAAAGAGCAAAAAGGAAAACTAAGAATAACAGTTTTTTTTTTTTTTTTTTTTGGGTTCAATAAGAATAACAGTTTCCTCATTTCTATCCTAGTTTAATAATATTAAAATTAGTAACATAAATCAAAAGTTACATTAACAACTTATTTGGTTGTCCAATTCAAAATTAAATAATTCAAAAAAATTTATGTAGTATTAAAGGCACATTCCATTTTAAATTAATAAATTCAAAAAAATTATGGCCATCGTCACAAATAAGAGTGGAAAATCAAAATAGTGGAATTTCATAAATTTATTAAAATTGATTCTACAATATCAATTATATTAATAACTTCAATATTTTAAAATATTCTAATTCAAAGTGATAAATTTATGTTTTCAACTCTGTAAAATTTTTTAAATTATTTAATTTTGAATTGAACAACCAAACACGGCCTAAACGTTTCTAAAAGGCTGGTCAGTATCTGCACTGATTCAATATTTCAATGTTTCCGTTAATATACTGATTCAATGTTTCGCGCTACTTTAGAATAGTTGTTTTGAAAAGTAGCCAGACGTTAACTGAGAACGGAGTGGTAGGACAACGCGGAAATAGGGAGTCAATTTCCTATCTTGTTTCACGCTACTTTAGAATGGTTGTTTTGAAGAGTAGCCAGACGTTAATTGAGACCGGAGTGGTCCAGGACAACGCGGAAATAGGGAGTCGATTTCCTATTGTTGGACCCGGTCAAAGTGATCTCATGCCAAACACAGAATATATATATATATATATATATATATATATATATATATACACTATGCCATGTTTGTTTGGTTGGAATGAAATGAGTGGAAATGGAATCTGATTCCATACTTAAAATAGCTTGGAATGGAGTGGAATGGTCCATTCTTCTTTTTTGATTCATTCCCATTTAACTACCTATCCAGACACGCCGTTGGGAATGAACAAGAATGTGATTCCATTCTATCCATTCCATTCCAACCAAACAAACATGGCTTAGGGGTGTTAATGGTTCGCTTTGGTTCGGTTTTAGGTGAGATTTCAAACCAAACCATTATACTTCAATTTTGTTCCTCCCAAACCAAAACCAAAACCAAAACCAAAACCAAACCATACTATAAAAAAAACTAAACCAAACCAAACCATTATATTTCGGTTTGGTTTGGTTTGGTTTCAGTTTTAACCTATCAAGTAACAACAAATAATTGAAAATGAAAAAAATGACATGCCAAACTCCAAATAAAAACATTTTTAATAAAAACATTACATTAGCAACTAAAAAAAACAAACATTGTATCAAAATAGAAACATATTGACATATATCAATCTGTCAATATCACATACAACATTAATAGCTAGTTTAATACATGCCAATCTAAAAAAAGGAAAACAATAAGAAACTTAAAATCAATAAAAACAAGCCCATTCCTAATGTCTTTCCACCATCCTCCTTTCTTCAATTATCTTTCTCTACTATCTTCATTGTCTTGAGCATATTTGTTAAAGAGCAATTTACTTAGCAGCATAGGAAAATCAATCAATACCTTCAATTTGTACTAATTTAAGTCCATCACCTATTTTACCCTTATTATAATTGGGAATTTACAAACTATAAACTTTTATATATATATTATATATTTTTTGGTTTTTTCGGTTTTTCGGTTTGGTTTGGTTTTTTAAATTGAAAACCAAAACCAAACCAATTGAGTTCGATTTTCTAAAATTAAAACCATAACCAAACCTAATGACAAAAAAACCAAACCAAACGGCCCAGTTCAGCTTGGTTTGGTTTGGTTCTCAGTTTTAACCAAAACCATTAACACCCCTAACACACACTAGATGTAGGCACACGTACATGGTACGTGGTTATTTTTTAATAGTATGAAATATAAATGAAAAGAATAATTTTTAAAGAATTAGATATTAATATCGGTTTGATTAGCTTTTTCCTTCTAATAAAACTTATAGTGAATAGTATAACTAATTTAAAAAATTTAAGTTAGTCACAAATAAATTTAGAATATGATAATTCCCCAAATAATATATAGTAACACAATATTATATTGATTAACCACAAAACTTCAACAATTTGAAATGAAAATTTAAATAATAAAAAAATTAATCATTATTGAAGATATATGTTGTCACCAATTTACAAAAATGTCGTTGTATAATAAGTTGAATGTATTATTTTGGTAATTGATGAGTTCGAGTAAAATAAAATAAAATAAGTAAGCTATTTGCACAAATCAAAGTAACATTAATGAATTTTGTAAGTATATCATAATCATGAAATGATCATCCTACATATTATGGAGAAAAACAATGAATTCAATCTTACCAAATTCTAACCTCTAACAATTGAAAACCTATAAATCTTGCTATTTCCTAAAAGTTTTTATGGAGAAACATCCATTCACGTACAATGAAAAAGTTAAAGAATGATCCTACATAAAATTCTAATGAAATGTAAAGAAAAATGTTTTCTATATAAGTTAACTACAAGAGTATAGATATCTAGCTCCTATATAAACTTTACTATAATAGTAGTTGTCATCTATTCAATTACAATAAGATTAAAAAGTGCAGAAGCGTTGTGTATTTAAAATTTAAAATAAGGGTATATTAATCAATCAAAAGTTTTTCTCACATTCATCTTTTTATAGGTAATATAAATATATGTATATATATAATATACACCTGTGATGGTAACTCAGATAGCAAAGAACCGTGGCTCAAAAATCATAGATCTTAAGTTCATATCTTCGCTACCTCACTATCGAATGCATAGACTTGCGAATGGTTTGTGCATTATGGAGATTAGTTTGGGTCTAATGGTTTGAGATACCCCTTATTTGGCAAAAATGTATATGCACAATTTTTTAAGTATTTTTATAGTTTTCTAAGCAATTTGATATGTTAATACATATTCCGGTGTGTCGCGTTTTTTTTTTAATCATCATTGCCACTATTTGTCTCTCTTTCTGGTTATAAATATTTATAATTTTATACGTTCAATTTTTGGGAGAGGAGATGAATAGATATAAAGAAAACGAAGAAATATGGTATAGTTTACTAAGTTTGGGTTGAACATTGTATAGTGTAGGATTTCCAATTCTCCCACATAAAAACAAAGAGATATGCAATGTACACCAAACATCAACCTACTTATACCGCGTGAAAAAGAGCAATGAAAACCAAAAAAAAAAAAGAAGAAAAGTTAGAGAATTTACCTTTTGGTGATCACTTCTCAACTTAATACCAAACATGAAACATTAGTAGTCTTTTTGAAACATGTATACAGTCAATTTGTAGCAAGTTGGCAGAGAATATTCTTTCTGTGGTATTAAGTTGGACATTATCACTAAAAAGTAATTTCTCTAAAAGTCATTAAAAGTAACTTTCTTTTTGGGAAAATTACTTTTTAGCAATTCTTTCCCAACTTAATACGAAAAAAAGAAACCTAATAGTTATTTTGACGTAAGTATACAGTTAATTTGTAGCAAGTTGATAGATTTTATCCTTTTTTTGGTATTAGATTGGAAAGTGATCATTAAAAAAAGTAATTTTTACCTTTTTCTCTAACTGTTCATAGATTCAGCATCTGATTTGAAAAAAAAAAAAGAAAATTTTCATAAATTGACACGTGGCATCAACAGGGAGCCATTCCTCCATTATATATATATATATATGTGTGTTCCCATCAACACGTGTTGATATAACTTATATTAGCACTATGCATGCATTCAAGTTTGTACTCTTTGCATTAGTTTAATGTACCTCATATCCCATTAATGCATAAGGTACAACTCCCAATGCGAGTGTTGATATAAGTTATATTAGCACGTACTTACCTATTCGTCATTCTTTCTCTACACTTTTTATACTTACACCCGTCAATATCTTTTTATAGCAATCGTATTTCGCCAATCCAACCATTAAATTACATGTTTTTGTCATGTATATCATGCATGTCAAATTTCAAGTTAATTGGAGATTATGAGCTATGTCATCTATAAAGTGCTCGAAATTGAAGTTTTATTTATTAAAAGAAATATAATTAAGTTGTATCAAACACTTTCTAAAAGAAATATCTTTTTATAGCAATCATATTTCATCAATCCAACCGTTAAATTAGATATTTTTGTCATGCATATCATACATGTTAAATTTCAAGTTAATTAGAGATTATGAGCTATGTCATCTATAAAGTGCTCGAAATTGAAGTTTTATTTATTAAAAGAAATATAATTAAGTTGTATCAAACACTTTCTAATATCGAATAAACTTGAAATTTGGTATGAATGACGTGCTTGATAGGAATATGTAATTTAACGGTTGGATTGGCGAAATATGATTTATATAAAAATATATTGCCACCACAAAAATTCATTTGCTCCCCACTTAGTTTACACTTTTTAAGATTTTATATATGAAAAATATAAAAAGTTTTCACAAAAACTAACTGTGTTGTCCATTAAAAGACATCATTTTAAACAACTTTCTAAAGGAAATGAATGCATGAGCATTCCTTTGTTTTGAGAAGAAAATGTTCACTCCATCAAAGGGAGGAATACTGAGCTTTGAAGGAATTATGATTCATTTTCTCTGACCAACCAAATGGTCCACTTTTTTTGACCAATGGAATGAGGATTTCATTCTTTTCTCCATTCCCATGTACCAAACATAGCCTTAGCTCTTCGTACCAAGAAATGAATATCAATACTTCTCCATAAGTTTGAATTTAAGATCGCTCAATGAACAAGTGAAAAAAATACGTACCACTAGCCTAGCAAGTCATTGGCAATAGCACTACTCGATCATTTGAATCATAGTTTCCACATTGATTCAATCAAGGATTCACCTAGACTACTTTACAAATTAATGGATGTTCTGAAAAATAACGAACCATTTAATTGAGTTTTTTTTATTTTTTTATTTTATTTATTGATAAGCAAATATTTTTAGAAAAATGTTTTTGAACTTCTCTTAATAGTCCCAAAAGATCCTTCATGATGTGGCTTGTCAACAAATCGGAACTAGTGTTAATAGGCCTACTGCTTCACTTCTCTTTTAGACATGACCCAATGTGACTTGACACATTGATTGTATGTAGATTGCTCCATGTTAATTGGTTTCACCATTCGACCTCCTTGGATGAATGCTAATTTGGAAATGTATGAATTAATTGTTGATCGAATAGTTAAACAATCTTTCACATCTCAAATTTTTTTTCTTTTTTCTTTTTCCTTTTTGGTATATTGGGAGAGGTTCGAACCCCTAATCTATTGTACTCCTACCATTTTCCCACCCTCCTTCACTATTAGGCTAGCCCCTAACCTATTCTCAACTTTTGGTTATGTTTGAATGACTAAACGTTTAAATGCATGATGTTCCACAGCTTAATTTTTAATTGGAGCGTGGTTTCTATCGGCCAAAAAATAAAATAAAATAAAAATAAAAATAAAAAATGGAAGAAATTAAGACTTCTCGCAAATAGCTGTATTTGTATTATTTGGCAAACCAAATAAAGACCAGTGCACCATATCAACCTTCGGTCAGATGGCTAATCACCTTAATTAACTTACTGCAAATGACTTCATATAGTGTGTAGTAAAGGAATTTTATTCAATTTCTGGCTTTACTTTTTGTAAACAATAATAAAAATTAAGCCACATCCTAAAAAATCATCGTGGGAACAGCTCGGTGATTAAAACCTCATTCACCGACAAGTGTACCGAATGATTCAAGGATTGATCTGACCCATTAACCCCTGAAGTATGCTCCAGCAAAGGCGTGGTTGGCTCGATGCTTCTTGAACTACGTACCCCTCAATGTTAGGTCCAAGAAGTTGATGAATTTGCAAAACTAAAGATTAATTCTGTAATTGTATAAAAGAAACGAATAATTTTTTCATAAACCATACAAAAAACCCTATGTCGAACCCATTTAGTGTGTAGTAATGGAGTTTTATTCAATTTCTGACTTTACTTTTTGTAAACAATAATAAAAATTAAGCCACATCCTAAAAAATCAACAAATGGATATCAATGCTTTTTGTGAGATACAACTTCTTAATATTCAATATACAAAGTCAGTTCTTCCCTAAACAGAATGGGGTTATCATCCCAAACGAAATGGGATTGTGTCTTGTCTCTTAATTAATATTACAGTCTACATATATATTTACATAAATATAACAAAAGTAGAAATTTACTCAAACGTTTGCTTATATACTTACATGACTTAAAAGGTGCTCCACATTCCCGAATTGCCAATGAAACCATTCTTCTTACCACTCACAATCTCTAGAATCAAGACACCAAAGCTAAAAACATTTGTTTTTACTGAGATAATTCTATTATTTGTATACTCTGAAGTTATATAACCGCTACTTGCACAACATTACAAATTAGACCAAGGTCCATTTCAATGTTAAAACGGCCTTCTAAGATCCTTAAAAGAAATTTCCTAAATATAGTATTTTGTTTTTTAACTTTTCACTGGTGACTTTTATGATACCAAGCAGCCTCTTGAAAATCATCCACAAGAAATAAGATCAGAAATAAGTATAAGCATTAAAATGATACTAATACTTACTAAGTTCCAACAATTCTTCTCGTGTTGTTTTTACTTTGATCTACAACAAATAGCCTTGCCATGCCAAAATCTGAAATTTTAGGGTTCATCTCTCCATCTAACAAAACATTGCTTGATTTGAGATCATGATGAATAATCTTAAGTTGAGATTCTTCATGAAGATAAAGTATCCCTCGAGCAATGCCGGTTATTATTTTGTAACGCTTTTCCCAATCCAACAGCCGATGCTTCATTGGATCTACATATTCCAGTATATGATCATTGTACATTCAAAAAAGTGAAGCAGTCATTAAAATAAGGAAAATGAAAAACATAAAGAATTTTACATGGGTGTGAAGCCTAGACGTTTTGGCATTAAATTATACGAAGATTAAGATGAAGATAATGAGACACAAAGCTGTACCAAATATGAAGAGATCGAGGCTTGTGTTTGCCACAAACTCATAAATAACAAGCCTTTCTCTTCCTTTCGAGCAAAAACCCAGGTGCCCAACAAGATTTCTTTGTTGGAGCCAGGCCATTAACACAATTTCATTCTTGAATTCTAGTTCACCTTGTGCAGAACACTGCTCGAGCCTTTTAACAACGATTTCTTGTCCATCTAAAAGCGTACCCTGAATGTATGGCACAATAATGTACAAAAAAAGTACATATTTCAGGCTATATACAATATTATTAGGGTTTTATTAATGTATGCACTATGGGCAGATGTTAATTAAGCTATAATTAATGATCCAATCATTTCATTATAAATTATGAAAATACATTATAAATGGTGAAAGTTGCTTAAAAAACTATGAAAACACATTTTTTCAAATAATGATTAGGTTATTAATTATAGCTTAACTTTAAGAAAACCACATTACAATTCAAGCCACCATTCAGAAATTTTAAAAAATTTTGGTAGATTGGTGCATGTGGTATTTGGAGATCCCATGGAAATTGAATGCATGGCTTCACTTTATAGTACCTAGGCTTCGGAATTAAAGACCCCATTGGATTTCCAAAATAAGGAAATTGACTCATTCAATATTTGTGGGATGTCCATCTGAGTTTTTTTGGGGCTCTAAGCGAACTCCTAAAATGAGATCTTTTATACATATTCATACGCACAACAAAATTTATACCCAACAATTTTTTTTTCCCAATACACACAAAATTTGCCTAAATATATGGGTACTAAAATTTGCTTATATAAATTAAGATAAAAAATAAATCTTTATAAGAACTATAAATAAATAAAATTCGACCTTCTTACTTTATAATTTAGAAAAAATCACATATACAAGAAGAAGGAAAAAAAAAACAAAATTTAAAGCTATAATACCGAAAAGAAATGAACCAACTTTAGCAAAGTATCACTTAAATATTACTCTTCTCGCATTTTTAGTTGTAAAATCACTAATTAAGTTAGTATAATCAAGCTTTTTTTACCATATCATGTTCAATGGATAATATAGCTAATCCGGTCAATCTTTCCTCTAATATAGTAGAACGAAGATAAGATTTGATTAACTTCAACTTTGAAAACCTTATTTTTGCAAATGTAATTGTAACTGGTATAATCAACAATATTCTATAAACAATCCAAGCATTTGGGAAACAACTGTCCATTTCTTTCAAATAATTCAGTACTTCAATTGACCTTTTTAAATCTGTTGGTAAAACTTCTTTCAAGACCTTTAATTCTAAAAATAAATCTCCCCCAATACTATTAGAGTACCCTTTATGTGTATAAATTAACATATTATATATATATATATATATATAAGAAAAAGTAAAGAAATTAATTAATTAAAGAGAGAATGGTGTACCTGTAGACTTTTTTGTCTGAAAGGTAATCAAATACTTTTAATATTCTAAATAAAATTCTGATTTGATCCAATTAGGATGGAGGCTGTGAGAGGTTGAGAGCACTAAGAGAGGAAGAGAGGAGGAGGTTGAAGTTTGAAGGCTTGAGGCAAACTAACAGAGGCGTTAGATTTGATTTGATTCAGGGTTAAATGAATTTTATTTTATTTTATTTTATTTTTTTTGGGAGGGGCTTGAGTTGAGTATATTATTTGGCTATTTGGGTTATTGCATATGGACTTGGGTTAAAAACTTAAGAATTATTTAGGGCCCTTAAACTTGGATTAGGGCCTTTTCTCATCTAGTTATTAAAAAACAAAGTGTTTTTTTTTTTTTTTTTTTTGGGACTTATTACAAAGGTAACAACTAAGTTGGGTTCTTATTTTTTTTGTCAAAATTTTGGGGCCTTAAACGGTTGCCTGAGTAGCCTGACCTCAAGACCAGCCCTGGAAGAGACGTCTCTTCTACATAGAGTGAGAGCATAAACTTTGTCGGAGTCTTGGCCAATGGTCGAAGTGTAAAAGCCGCAGCCGTTGGCTGTAACGTTAGAGAGGAGAGAAGAGAGGATGAGGTTGCGGTTGCGGTTGCGGTTTTTGCCATAGGTATTGTTAGTGGTGAAGTTGCCGGTATTCTAACAGTTTTGGGCGGTGGTGAGACTTGGGCTTATGAGAGTATGAAGGAAAGCCAAACTCAGAGAACGTATTGCATAACTATCCATGCTTGTGCATTAATTAAAGAAGCTTGAATAGACTGCCAAGTTATACAAGCCTGAATATATGGGGTAACGCCATGTATGTGAAGGACTGCTAAGTGCTAATCAGGACTGGTGTGGATTTGGGTCTAGTTGGTCTAGTGAGGAAACAAATCAAGACAAAGGAAATCAAGGAATGGATCAAGAGAGATTAGAAATAAGTGAATGAAGATTTTGAATTTGTTTCCTTATTTTATATGATCGTGATGTGAGTGGTTCAGGACGAAGCCACGCCATTGGGCGGTGCTTTCCTAGTACGGTCAGGTCCACAGGTCAAAAAGTATGTGAATCAAGTTTAATGCATTTATTTTTTATTTTTTCATTTTTGTAGCAGTGAAATTCTGCATTTATCAGAGTATATAATTTGATGCATTTGGGCAATATATGCTATTCTGATAGTAAGCATTTTATCATTAAAAATAAGTTTTTCCGTATGGTCCACATCACAGGCCCTAAAAAATGACTATTCTACGTTTCTTTATGGACTCTGTGGACTTCTCAAAATCCTCATTTAAGACTGTCTCATAGTCTGGAAACCAGAGAAGTTGATCGTGATGTAAGTGGTTCAGGACGAAGCCACGCCATTGGGCGGTGATTTCCTAGTACGGTCAAGTCCACAATGACATGTTTGCGTGCCTTATGCTTAAAGTGGTCAACATACGCAATCCGCAGTCAGTCTTACGAACTTGGTGAGGACACAACCCAGAGAAAATCAGGTGGTCTTGACCATCAACGGGCTTCTCAAAATTTTCCTTTAAAACTGTTTCAAAGTCTCGAAACCAAACAAGAAGTTGGTGGTGATGTGAGACAAAACGAAGCCACGCCATTGGGCGGTGATTTCCTCGTATGCTCAAGTTGGCCAACATATCAACAGCAATCCACTGGTGTACACACAACACACAGAAAATCAGCTGGCCTTCACCGCGTTTGTCCATCAACATAATGGGAAACAGCATTGTTTCCTCCGGATATTGACTGGGATATCAAAAAATTTATTTAGAAAAAATTATTTTTATAAAGTTATTTAGAATGATGTTGTTTTAGTCAACCCAACGATTAATTTTCGTAAAAATTTTTATATTATAAAATCTTAAAAAATGTAAATTAAGTAAATGGTTTAAAATACTTTCTGTGGTGGCAATAGTTTTTTTTTTTTTTTTTTGGGGGGGGGAGGGAAATTAGCAATTACCCCTATTAGGGGACTGCTTTTAACTAAAACCTCAGCATAAGAGTTTTTAACTCCTTCATATCCCTATTTTTCGGGTAAAATGGGGTTCAAATCCTTAATTTTCGGATAGCAATAGTAAAATGGCACAATGGTAAATAATAAGCAAGTTTAAAATCAAGAGCTTTTTAGTCCGTACGGGGTTAAAAGGGGTTTTTACAAAATTAATTATTATTTAGGATCTACTGCAAAATGACTCTTATACATAGAGGCTATGACCAAAATTCCTTTTTTTTTTTTTCATGAAACATTGAAAGTTAAAATAAGTGGGGTGTACTGTGTGCAAATAACATTGAGAGGTTGCAATAACCACCCTCTTAAGAGTTTAGGACACGTATATAATAAAGTTCCGCCCCATTGCTATCTCAGCCAACAAAACTGACTCTGTAAGAAGAGATCTGAGATAGGGATGGCACCAAATCCATTACATCTAGCTGCCCCCAAAAAAATGGGCTGTTTTATTAGCAAGCCTAACTAGGTGAATGCCTTTCAATCAAAATAAGAGTCCCTAGAGATGGCGTCAGACCGTCAGTAGCCCATGGGGAGTCAATTCCCAGTCAACCAGAGGTTCAATTAAATCCCAATTAAGCATCAGATTCAAGGACCCGATCTAATCCCATCGATGGCAGTCCACGCAAAAAGGAAGGAGCCCGAAGAATTTTCTCAAATAGATTTGTATTTATTGGCAAATCAAATAAAGAAAACATTGCTCCAAATCTACCTTAAGTACTTAACTTACAGAGTTACAGCAAATAATTTCATATCTAGTAATGGAATTTAATTCAATTTCCGACTATATATTTTGTAAACAATAATTAAGCCACATCCTCAAAAATTATCGTGGGAACAGCTCGGTGATTGAAACCTCATTCACCGATGAGTGTACCGGGTGACTCAAGGATTGGTCCGACTCAGTAACCCCTGAAATATGTTCCAGCAAAGGCGTGGGAGGCTCGATGCTACCATCCATAAGAAATGCAGGTTGCGAAGGTGATGGGAGATTGACTGAACAGCTACTCAGCATTAGAAAAACTGAAGCCATGGTGGGTCTCTTTGCTACATTTTTTTGCACGCATAATAATCCAATATGTATGCATCTCACTATTTCACTTCTTGAACTACCCTTCAATGTTGGATCCATGAGATTTATAGCTTTCCCTGCTTTCCAGAGTTTCCATGCCTGCAAGAAGTTGATGAATTTACGGAACTAAAGATTAATTCTGTAATTGTATATGAGAGAGGAATTAAATCATACACTACACAGAAAACCCTTTATTCCACACAAATTTTGTAAGTAGTGGATTACATGCCCCTCCCAAGAAGGTAATTAACAGCTGTCCAATCCACACGCCCCTTCCCAGCCATATGGATTGCTTTTTTTTTTTCCTTTTTTTTTTGGGAAAATCAATTGAACCTACCCATTCCCCTAACACCCTGGCCTTAAAATCAACAAAATGAGTGTTAATGCTTGCTTATATATTTACATAAATATAACAAACAAAAAGCAGACATTTACTTAGACTTCTTCTTATATATATACTTACATGACTTAAAAGGTGCTCCACATTCCCTGAATTGCTAATGAAGCCGTTCTTCTTACCACTCACAATCTCTAGAATCAAGACACCAAAGCTAAAAACATCTGTTTTTACTGAGATAATTCCATTATTTGCATACTCTGGAGCCATATAGCCGCTACATGCCCAACATCACAAGTTAGATGAAGGTCAATTTCAATGCTAAAACAGCCTTCTAAGATCATTAAAAGAAATTTCCTTAATATAGTATTTTGTTTTTCAACTTTTCACTGGTAAATTTTATGATACCTAGCAGCCTCTTGAAAATCATCCACAATAAATAAGATCAGAAATAAGTATAAGCATTAAAATGATACTAATACTTACTAAGTTCCAACAATTCTTCTCGTATTGCTTTTACTTTGATCTACAACAAATAGTCTTGCCATGCCAAAATCTGAAATTTTAGGGTTCATCTCTCCATCTAACAAAACATTGCCTGCTTTGAGATCACGATGAATAATCTTAAGCCGAGATTCTTCATGAAGATAAAGTATCCCTCTAGCAATGCCGCTTATTATTTTGTAACGCCTTTCCCAATCCAATAGCAAACGCTTAATTGGATCTACATATTCCAGTATATGATCATTTTTAAGTTGTAGATTCGAAAAATTACTAGTTATCTATGACACACGCTATATATACATGTTGAAATAGGGGAAGCAATCATTAAAATAAGGAAAATGAAACACATATAGAATTTTCCATGGGTGTGAAGCCTAGTTTTGGCATTAAATTATACGAAGATTAAGATGAAGATAATGAGACACAAAGCTGTACCAAATATGAAGAGATCAAGGCTTGCGTTTGCCACAAACTCATAAATAACAAGCCTTTCTCTTCCTTCCAAGCAAAAACCCAGGAGCCTAACAAGATTTCTGTGTTGGAGCCTGGCCATTAACACAATTTCATTCTTGAATTCTAGTTCACCTTGTGCAGAACACTGCTCGAGCCTTTTAACAGCGATTTCTTGTCCGTCTAAAAGCCTACCCTGAACGTACAGAACAATAATGTACAAAAGAAATAATATTTCAGGCTATATACAATATTTTAATTCAAGCCAACATTCTGAAATTTTAAATATTTTTGGCAGATTGGTGTGGTTTTTGGAGATCCCATGGAAATTGAATGCATGACTTCACTTTATAGTACCTAGGGTTCGGAATTAATGACCCCATTGGATTTCCCAAAATAAGAAAATCGACTCATTCAGTATTTGTGGTATGTCCAAATTAAACGCATCTTAGCTATATTTTGTTAGTATGATCGAGAGTATATGGTTACCTTGTAGACTGAACCAAATCCACCTTCTCCAAGTTTCTTATCGTCAGAGAAGTCATTTGTTGCTGCTCTTATTGTATTGAGATCAAACCGCAAAGACTTCACATCTTTGTCCGCGTCCTCATCTACACAAAAAAATAACATGTTAGAGAAAATGTACATATAATGAGAAGGCTAGCTAGGAGAATTTGGTTGGAATTGCAGGCTTAGTAACTACACAATAATAGTAAATAAAAGCTGGATCTTGGTTTTACTTACTTTGGACATGGTTTTTTTGCTTCACCATTAGAAAGTATGCGCAAGTGAGGGAGGTAAGAGTCAATAATATGAATGTAGGAACAACAATAATTACAACAATTCGAAATGTGCTACTCCGGTTGTCTGCACAAGCCAGAAATAATTTGCTCAGATTAGATACGTGTTGAATGCTTAATATTTCGAATTGATTTGAAGTACGGTTATAGTGGTGAAGTTGCATGCATTGTGAACTGGGGGGTAGTGGTGAGAATATGAGAGAGAAGGAAAAACAAAAAATTGGGAATTTCTATGATACCCCTTACAAAAATTGGGGTCCAGGTTTTCACTAAACATAACCGGGTATCACTTGGGGTACGGTACCCCCAAAGATACCATAGAATTTCCTATATTTTTAATGATAGTTTTTATTTGTTACCAATCTTGTGGCCTAATGCATATGTGGAGTCGAGGATGTAGGGGTCAAATCCTCTTCATTGTGACTGAAAAACAAGAATACTAATAAATTTAACCCAAAACACCAAAATGGTGACTACAACCTACTTTGAAAAGTTTTTACGAAACCGTAGCATGGGCTTACCAGTAGAGTTTGTCAAGGTTGCTGGCGATGGTGGCAGTGGCGGTGGCAGAGGGCTAGGCAAGGAAGTTGGTGGCGGTGCAGCATCGACCGAACCATAGAAAAGAAAAGATTCATACCTCATATTGCAACTTGGTTTAAGAACTCTTCCTCCTTGCTTTCCACCACAGCACGCGGGAATCTCCTGAACGGACCCCGACAAGCATACTTCGCAATCAAGTGGCGATATGTCGGGGGTGCACTGAACCAACCCATATATCTTCTGAAAAGGGGAAAAATTTTCATCTTCAGTAGCAAACATGCTGCTAGATGACGATCCTGCAGACACAGCCCTTGTGACGAGACGGTCCATCAAACTCCCCAAAGTTGCATTAAACGGCTCTGGGTCCAATAAATCATTCCAATTCCACAGATATGCTTTTGGCCATTGCTCCATAGCGGCAAAAATCGACCGGTTCGCATACCTTAACATGCACTCATCGTACCATATAATTGCTTCTTTCTGGTATGGACAAAGGCTTCTGATATTTTCACTGCTGATCTTGATGTAACTCTGGCATAATTGGGGAGAGATGTCCCCTCTACATTGGAACAGACCGTACGCTCTGTCAGGACTTCGGCCAGTGCTAGTGTTGTAAAATCCGTCCCCATGGGTAGCGTTAGCGATAAGAGAAGAGAGGGTGAGGTTGAGGTTTGCTTGGAAGGTACTATTGGCAGTGTAATTGCCTTCATTTAAGCAAACATGGTAGCGGTAGTTGGGTGGTTGGGCAGTGGTGAGAGAGAGGTGCATGATAAAGGCAGAGAAGAAGAAGAGCAAGCCTGAGGAAGCCATTGTTGTGATCATGTATGAAATGGATGGAGAGAATTATACTTTAATGGATGTATTTTCAGGAGGATGAAGTAGTAGTTTTGACTTATAATTTGCAGAATCTGAAAGCCCAAAAAGAAGAGAAGAAGGAAAGGTTCCCTTTCCTAGAGAGCTGCCCGCATTGAAGAGCTTTTGCGGTCTAGGTGAAAGCTTAGAATTTTCCTCGGTGGCTGTCAAGTCCTTGCTCAAATTATTAATTTACTGCTGGACCATCCAGTTTTTGCCGCAACTACATACAGGTTGCATGACCTGATAGCCAAATCTGAATTTTCCCATTTAACGCGGCCTTACAAATTTCGGGGTGTGTTTGGTAGCTGAAATGGAGACAAAGACTGTTCTACGTTTATCTATCTACTCTCTGGACTTTTCAAAATTTATCTTACAAGACTTTGAAGAAGTCTTAAAGCCGAAAAAGAAGTTGATTGTGATGTGAGTGGTTCAGGACGATGCCATGCCATTGGGCGGTGATTTCCTAGTACGGTCAGGTCCACGTTGACATGTTTGCGTGCCAAAATGCTCAAGTTGGTCAATATATCAAAAGCAATCCTCAGTCAGTTTTAGGAACCTGGTGGGAACAAAAATCTGGTGGTCTTGACCACGTTCGTCCACCAACATAGCAGGAAACAGCTAGTATTGTTTCTTCGGGATATTAATTGACTAGGCTAACTTTAAAACTGGGCTCAAAACCCTCAAATTGTACTGATAAGTAAAGAATTTTACGGCTACAAAAAATAAAATAGAAAAGCATTAAACCTGATTCAATCATCTAGGCAGTCCTTTTTCAAATTTTCATTTACAGTTCCAGACTTCAAGTCCCAAGTTCCTAATTATTTCATAAAATAAAAGATTTACTGAGCAGCCAAATGGTGCACGAAAAAGGGACCTAAAGAAGGCATAGAAGCTTTCCCCATTTGCACATTCTAGCTTTCCTCATTTGCATGAAAAAGGGACCTAAACATTTGGAACATGTTTAGGTTTGCTTCCTACCATTGCTTTCTAGCTTCTTAGTCCGATTCATGTTCTCTTATATCCGGATCATTCTAAGAATCTAGTCAAACAGTTTGTTGTCACCTCTAATTCTATCCATGATTGTTATGGTTTACCATCAGTAAAGCAGAAGTCACAACAAATAAAATGTTGGGCAGGGTTGGCTCTTGCGGCAGCAGTATCTCCATGGACCCCAATATCCATCCTGTAATCCAAATATAAAATCTTTGAGCAATGATTTTCTTTACAAAATAAACCATTATAGTTCCTTGATCTTATGAACCCATCTCGGTCCTTACCATTCATCATCTATGTATGAAAAAGTATATTACATAACAGACCCGGCATTGGGTTTGTACTTATGTAGAACATTAATGTCTTGTAACTTAAAAATAACACCCATACATGACATCTTGATTCAAGCTCTATTCTTATTTTACAATATACTTATTGTGGAGATCATCTCCTCAAACTCACACTATCTAGGCTCTAGTTCAGTAATCGAGGCTTCATTCACAGACCACGGCATTGATTTGCGTGTGGATTGGTCTGACTCAAGCCCCTTTATTGGCATATCCAGCCCTGTTCTACTCCGACCAAAGAATGCTGGTTGTTGAGGCAATTGTAGAGAAACAGAGTAACTGTTAAGCATGAGGACCACTGATGCCATTGTGGGTCGGTCAGCCACATCTTCTTGAACACATAATAAGCCAATATGGATGCATCTAAGGACTTCAGTTCTTGAATAAGAATCTTTCAAAGTTGGATCCAGCAACTCCAAGGGTGTGCCATCTGTCCAATGTTTCCAAGCCTGAAACAATTCACCAAATATTTTTAAATGTTCGTGATTTTTTTGTTTCCTTTAACTTGGAATTGATGATATTGGTAATTTGGCATTGATAAAGAAATAGCCAAAAAAACAAAATTACAATATTCAGTTAGTACTCACATGGCTCAGAAGGTCCTCAGCACAGTCTGTTTGATAAAAAGAGCTGTTCTTCTGGCCACTTATAATCTCTAGAACTAGGACGCCGAAACTATACACATCAGACTTCACAGAGAACTGTCCATGCATTGCGTACTCTGGAGCCATGTAACCACTACAAGCCAGCACCATCAACAAAGAAATTTTATTAAAGGTTCCCCATAGGTTATGTAACGCACAAAGAAATCGTAATAGCAGCAGTGAACAATGGATTGATATCTTGTCCAAGTTCAGATTTGTTTTATTTTTTTTATTTTTAAACAACCATAATTATCTTTTCTTTATTGTATTTAGTTATGGGTTCATTGGAATTCAACAAACTAATGAATTCATTGATTATTCAAAAACAGATAATATGAATTAACTACTCACTATGTTCCAACAACTCTACTTGTGTTTCCTTGTGTCTGATCCACACCAAAAATTCTTGCCATGCCAAAATCTGAAATTTTCGCATTCATATCCCCATCTAACAAAACATTGCTAGCTTTGAGATCACGATGTATAATTCGAAGACGAGAATCTTCATGAAGATAAATAATCCCTCGGGCGATCCCTTGTATAATCTTGTACCGCCTTGACCAATCCAACTGTCCTTGTTTTTCAGAATCTATGCATTCATCCAAATTGAGATTGATTTAAAGTTAGATTAAGGAATTTGCTTTAGATAGAATGTGAAATAATTGAATTCGGCTTAATTTACTTTCCAAATGAGAAACATTTTTTCTAAAAATGACGTTCAGCTTGTTGGATCTTCTAATGTTCCTATCCCTCAATGAACTTGTGCTCTTTAAAATTATGCTACTTTAAAGCTTTTCAAAAGGATATGTTTATCAGAGAAGTTGGAATTTACTACTGGTTAAGATCAGAGAATGCACTCTTAAAATTGTTGGCAATCATGTGTACCCTTCTGACAAAAGATAAAATGATATTAGAAAAACTAGAAATGTGTTTAGATGGGTCAAACCGAATAGGAAGTAGTCAAGGCTTTTGTTGGGCACAAATTCGTAGATTAGTATCTTTTCTTCGCCTTCCAAGCAAAATCCCAAGAGCCTCACAAGATTCCTATGTTGAAGCTTTGCTACCAATACAACCTCATTCTTAAATTCCTCAACACCTTGCCCAGAGCTTCTAGATAACCTCTTCACAGCTATTTGCTGTCCATTGGAAAGTACACCCTGACAATACATAAACATAAATCACTGAAACAATAATATCTTAAGGAATTTTACCTCAAGATATAGAGCTCCCAAAATCATGTCATTTTAACTTTGTTGAAGGATAATAACATTGTTTAGAGGATATCTGTTGAACTAATTATAAGTGAAATCTACTTTATGTAAATGATCTTACCTTGTAAACACCACCAAATCCACCTTCGCCAATCTTATTTTCCTCAGAGAAGTTGTTTGTGGCTGCTTGAACCATACTCAAATCAAATTGCAAGGACTCCGCAGTTGTAATATCATTCCCAACTACAGAAAGCACCAAATAGTAAATGTTTTATATAAATGTAGATAACATTACTACTATAGCAAATTGCTCAAACTTCGCAATAAAAGATTATATGAATTGACGTCAAAACGAAATGTTCCTTTCTTACCAGGGTCCTCTTGTATAATTATAGCTTTGTATTTCTTCTTTGCCTCCCACCTCAGGAAACAGTAGCATAGAGCAAAGAAGAGGACCACAGAGACAGCTATTGGAACAACAATGGCAATGATTTTTTGTGATGAGAATTTCCCTTTTCCTGCATAACAAATTATATGTTTCATTAATATATTACACACTATAAAACAACTTTCGAAAAATAAGGAATTTACTCACAAATTTAGCAAAGAAAGCACGAATTAGAAGGGAAAAAGGCTTTAATGGAACTAAAAGAAGATGCCCCCAAAGCCAACAAGAAGCAAAAAAATGACTCTTTTTCTTTTCTTTTTTTTTGCTGGGCAATATTAAGATACCACTTGGAATTCGGTTAAATTCACTAACCTCTGCTTTCTAACCCGTAAGCAATTAAAGCCAACAGGCCTGTGGATAAGGTTTCGCAACACCAAGGTCACTAATGAAATTAGGGCCGTAAACGAGCCAAGTGGTAGCCAAGGTTCAAGTTTGGCTCATTAAATTAATGAGCTCAAAATAAGACTTGAGCTTGGTTTGTTTAGCTTACAATTGAGTTCAATGAGCCATTTATTGAGACAATCTCAAGCTGAGTTAGGGGGTTATTTAAAGTAGGGTTAATTACACTTTTGTACCATCAACTTTGGGGGTAGTTTCAATTTAATCCACGAACTTGAAATTGACTTAATTTTGAGACAATTTTGAACTCAATGTGGGTTTCAATGTGGGACAGGAAGTGACGGACATTAGAATAATCATTTCCCTAATTTTTAATTTTAAAAAAATCCAGAAAATTATTAAACTTAGGAATTGATTTTAAAAATTGATTTTTGGGAAATAATTGTTCAAATAATCATTTTCCTAATTTTTACTTTTTTAAAACAAATGCATAAAATTCATAAAATTTTGAAATAATTGTTCAAATAATCACTTGACTGCTCCGTAAAAAGTCCTAACGTCCGTCACGTCCTTCACCCTTGTCCCACATTAAAACATGAAGTTAAAAATTGTCCCAAAATTGAGTCAATGTTAAGTTCGTGCACTAAATTGAAACTATTTCCAAAGTTGATGGTACAAAAAAGTAATTAACCCCTTTGTTTGATGCCAAGTGGGATCCACATCAACAGCACGTGCGGGGCACGTGACTATTCCGTTAAAATCCTAACGTCCGTTACCCCCTTGAAACACAAAGTTAAAAATTGTCTCAAAATTGAGTCAGTGTCAAGTTCGTGGACTAAATTAAAACTACCCCCAAAGTTTATGGTACAAAAAAGTAATTAACCCTTTAAAGTATTAATGAGGTTAACAATCCAAGTAGTAGTCCATCCGAGCTTGGCTCAATACACTAACGAGTTCAAAAATTATGGTTAAGCTTGACTCATTTAACTTACAAATGACGTCCAACGAACATTTTTATTAAGTTCATCTCAAGTCAAGTCTGAGCAGCCTGGATCATCTTACAACAGAACCAGTGATGTTATTACATCGAACGAACATTTTTATTAAGTCCATCTCAAATCAAGCCTGAGCAGCTTAGATCATCTTACAGCAGGGACCAGTGATGTTATTAAATAGGCAAGGAACAATAGTGGTTTAACCAATTTTTTTTCTTTCGCTAAACACACACAAAGATGCACATTCTTTGTGAGACACAAATGACCGTACACGAATCTATTTTATTTTCCCCAAATTTTCCGTTTCAACTAAAATTTGTAAAGAACAGTCAAGTAATTTTTTTTTCCCCCCAAATTTCGTGGTAGTAATCAATTCTAAATCTAAATCTAAATCTTCCAACTTTACTCTTATTAATAGCCAACAAAAACCAACTTTACTCTTTATCATTTTAGGTATCACTGATTTTTTTTTTTTTTTAAATAATTTTATGAAAAAGACCAAATCTCGAACAAATTTTTTAAAGAAAAATACTATCGATTTAATCATCAAGATGGACCGTATGACATGCTCTAATCTTCATTTCCAAGGAACCTAACAAATTTCTACCCAATTAAATTTGTACATGGTAACTGTACCTCTAGTGGTTGCAGCAGGAGGAGGAGGAAGAAGGCTCGGTGCAGGCGCTGGTGCCGTGGCTCTGGCTGTGGCATTGTAGAACGGGTACAATTCGTACCTAACATTACAACTCGGAAGCAGAACCCTTGCACCTTGTTTTCCACTGCAGCAATTTGGGAAATTAGCGATAGCCCCCGTCAGACACCTATTGCATTCGGAAGCCGTTAAATCCGGCGTGCACTGCGCCAGACAATAAAGCGTTTGAAGCGCCGTGAAATTCGCCGTTTTGGTCGCATACTTCTCACCGGCGGTTTGATCATTCCCAGTCAGGCTGGCTAAGTCGCCCAACGTCTCCCCGAGTAACCGATTGAACCGGTCTTGATCCGAGATATTTTGCGTATTGAGCAAAAATACCGCGGGTCCTTCCGTCAAAGTGGAGAAGATGGACTGGTTGGAGTAGCGTAACATGCACTCGTCGTACCAGATATAGACCACTTTCTGCCTGGTGCACCGTTGCACCGTCTCTCGACTTGCCGTCGCCACACACTCTTGACAGACATCGGTTGAAACGTCGCCTCGGCAGAGAAAGAGACCGTAAGCTATGTCCGGTGGGTTCCGGCCGACGGTGGCGTTGTAGAATCCGTTGTCCCGGCCGGTAGCGTTGGAGGAGAGAGAAGACAGGAGAAGATCACGATTGGTTTGGTAGGTGCTGTTTGGAGAGAAAGTAGTAGTGTTGGCACAAATATGATAGAGGTAAGTTGGAGCTGCTTCAGTACTGCTACGAATAAAGAGAAATACAAGGGTTAGTGCAGAGACGAGGAAGGAAGGCATTGTGATGATGAACCCTCTTCCTTTCACTTTGCGGGCTTGTGTGGTAGGGTTTTAGTACTACAGATTTTTTTTTTTTTCCTATCGGGTATGAGTGGTGGAGATGCAAAGCTTTGCCGTGTCACCATGGGAATGGGGAGAAAAGGCTCTCGAAGTCAAATCAACGTACGAACTTTGGCTTTTGTGTCCCCGTATGCCCTCTGCGACGAGTGAATCCGGTGACACGGTCAAATCTCATCATAATTCAATAAAAGCTAAGTGAAATGAAATTGCGGACTAAAAAGTACATTCATTATCTCACGTTCTTATTGATTTGTAATATTAGTTAGTCATCTCACAATTACATGAGAGAATTTTTTTTTTTTTATAAAGGAAAATCAGTAATAATCCTTATTAGGAGACTGCTTATAACAAAAAAAACCCATTAAAAGATTTTTTAACTCCAAAACCCATTTTTTAAAAGGTTCTTTAAGCAAAAAAAAATATTTTTTTAAAAATACCTATTTTAACCTTTTATATTTACAACCCAATTTATTTACAGGAAGAAGGGAGGGGAGGGAGAGAAAGAGAGGGGGGGAGAGGAGTGGTAGCAGCGGTTGAAGAGCGGAGGCGACAATAATGGCTATCAAGATCTGGTTTTGAGAAAGAAAAAGAAGAAGCAGACGAAGTAGTAGTAGAAGAAGAAGAATGGGAGGGGAGGCATTCGACTATAGTATCAGATTTGAAAAAACAAATCAACCTTCTTTTTCGACGGCGATCAAATTTCTCCAACCATTGTCCCGGATGTCATCATCATCATCTTCTTCTTCTTCTTCTTCTTTAAACTCTAGATCTGGGTTGTTTTATTTATTTTTTTGTGTATTTATTTGAAACTTCAGATATGTTAATTTTTAGGGTGTATGATTTGTTTGGAAAAACTTTTTGACTATTTTTCTTATTCCAACAGTTTATTGGTACTGTTACGCACTATTTTTTTGTAACAGTGCGATTTGTAGTTGTGTTTTTTAATATAAAACAGTATGCTGTTACTGTGTAATATATTACCATTTTCAAACAGTATATTGGTACTGTTGCACACTATTTTTTGGAACAGTGTGCTTTGTTTCGCCAAAAGTATCATGTTACTATCTATAGTATTTTTTTTTCATTGCAACATGACTGATGTGATATCATAAGCCAATAAAGATCAAATAAAATGGGATTATTAAAGTATTTTTTAGTCTCACAATTCTATTTTGTTTAATCCTTATTAGCTCATAACACCACGTAACTATACCATTGTTACATAGAAGACTCACTCCTGAGGATTGAGTCAAGTAGATCCACTAGATCATGGTATTACTTGATCTTTGGGGAAACAAGGCGAGAAAAATGAGATTGATGGGGACGGAAGCAGGCGTGTTCATGGTTTTAGTTTACACTGAGAGCCAAACCGAATCGAATTAAATCTGTTAGTTTAATTTGCATTTTTTTTTTTAATCATTTGGTTTGGTTTGATTTTGTTTCTAATTTTAAAAAATTAAATTAAATTGGTTTAATATTGGTTTGTAACTTTGTATGTTAAAAAAACCAAATCAAATTGAAAAAATCAAATTATATTTAATAATATAATAATATTAGGGGGAATTATAGATAGGGTCAGCCACAATCAGATAAATACAGTGCAATAAAAATGACTATTAACTTCTTAGTAAATGACTACTAACTTAACTAAGAATGACTTTTAATTGTAATTATTTGCCCGTAGCTGGACCTATCTGTAATTCCCACATAATATTACATATCAAACTTCAATATATAAATTTCCTATCACTTATATTGACATATGTTATATGTTTTCATCTTAATACAATGTTTAATGCTTTTTTTAATTAACAATATCTAATTCTATCATAAGAACTATTTTTATTTTTAACTTGGATTGTTTTTTTCTAAATGTGTTGTATATCTAATCATTCATAATTTGATGCTACTTAATAGGAGAAAACCGAAACAAAACCGAATTTTTTTTTTATATTAAGTTTGATTTTTTTTTTAAAATTTTTTTTTATAGTATGGTTTGGTTTTGATTTAGTAAGTATCAAACCATGTAAAATTTGCTCTAGAACCGAATCAAATCAAACCACGAACACCATAGAAGGAAGTGACAGCATGATGACACTGGTTGTGGACTTGCCAACACCAAGGGGAAAAGTGTGTCGTCGCTTGTTGCTATGGGATTGGTTAATTAGATTTTTCAAGGAGTCCATAAGAGTATCTTTAGTGTTTTGTCTTATTTTACATGTGTTATTTTTATTTTAATACATGTAACAATGATAATGCAAATGACACAATATGTAATTTTTTAACACAACTACATACTTTTCTTTTTTTCTAATAACTTTTGTACTAAAACTATTTTAGCACAATGATGTGCTATTATT
The DNA here is from genome assembly GCA_039720395.1 of Liquidambar formosana. Classification (NCBI taxonomy): domain Eukaryota; kingdom Viridiplantae; phylum Streptophyta; class Magnoliopsida; order Saxifragales; family Altingiaceae; genus Liquidambar; species Liquidambar formosana. The sequence goes on along the minus strand of JBBPBK010000404.1, from coordinate 69,491 downwards.
ATTTTTTAACACATCCACACTATTGAAACACCAGCAAAATGTGCTATTATTAAAATTTAGGGTAAATTACATTAAGACCCCCTCTAAAATCTGACAATTACAAATAGACCCCTCATGTTTCTGAAATTACATTAAGACCCCCTCTCTCTAACTACCGTCCATTAATCCGTTAAATCACTTTCAATTTTTTTCAAAATACCTTAATTACCCTTATTGGATGACAACTTTCATGTTAAATGCATATTACTCATCAGTCCAACACATTCATCTAGTACATTTGATTGATTTATTTATTTATTGATAAACAACTAAAAGATTATATATTTATAAAAGAAAAATACCAAAAACCTTAAATTTTTGTCCAACTGATGTGGTAGCCATTAGATTTGCTCATTAGAAACAATTATCTATTTAATTGATGTGTAAAAATAAAAAATAAAAATTTGATTTGCCAAGTTGCCACCTCATTTGCCACCTCTATATGTGCATCTCCATTGTAATAATTCTTTTTATTTATTTCTACATATGAGTAATGCTACATAGCCCTTTTTTTTTTTTACTCAAATCTACTTACTCAAATGAGGTGACAACTTAGCAAATCAATTTTTTTATTTTTTATTTTGCAAATCAATTAAAAATTTAATTAAATAAATAATTGTTTCTAAAGAGCAAATTTGACAGCTGCCACATTAGTTGGACAGAAAATTTAAATTTTTTTTAACATTTTTCTTTTATATATATATATATATATATTATCTTTTAGTTGTTTATCAATAATAATTAAAAAATTCAAAAGTATTTGATGAACTATTCGACTGGTGAGTTATATGCATTTAACATGGAAGTTATCATCTACTAAGGGTAGTTAGGGTATTTTGAAAAAATTTGAATATGATTTAACGGATTAATGGACGGAAGTTAGAAGGAAGGGTCTCTTTGTAATTTATTTTGTAAAGTGAGGGGTGTCAGTGTAATTTTAAAAACGTGAGGGGTGTATCTGTAATAGTCAGATTTTAAAAGGGGTCTTATTGTAATTTACCCTAAAAGTTAACAATACCAAGATGCTTTAAGTAATTAACTTTTTTTTTTTGAATTTTCACTTCGCTTTCTTTTGTAAGCCTAGATAACTAAAGCCTACCTTTGCCGAAAAGGTTTTTCACGTGACGTATCGGAATTTGTAAGTCCACGTAAGATTTAAACATAAGACCTCCGTTGATCGTTTTTTAAGTCGTGACAGAACTCAAAACCACATGCAATGGTGGTTTTTACATTTTCTTCTCTTTTTTTCATTAGTTATAGGGGTTTTCACATTCACAAACACGCAGCAAAATTTTAAAATAAATCAAAAAATAATTTTGCAACTCTCAAAACCTGATACTTTAGGATACCACCACTAAGGGCGGAACCAAGAACTGCGAGTTGGGTGGTCAACTCCATCCAACTCAAAAGAGGAAAAAAAGAAAAAAAAAAAATTAATCTCTATTATATAGATATTGTGAAGAAAAAAAAAAAAAATCTTTTCATTATATGAAGTCATAACTTTTAAAAAATCATAGAGAATACTAACAGTTAGGGAAAAAAAAATACAAATGCAACACGTTTGCAAGTTTAGAAAAGTAGGTATGTTAGTATTAATGAAAATTTTTAAACGAAAACATAAAATAGAAATCCAATTTGAACGATCTAGGAAAAAAAAAATGAGAATTTGGACTAAAAGGTGAGGAAAAAAAAATCTAAAGATATGATTCAACCTTTTTGACCGAAATTAATTAAGAATTGAAATACGTGAAATTTGGGTGTGCTTTTGTTTAAAAGAATTTACACAACAAAACCGAAAAAAAAAAAAAAAAAAAAAAAAAGTTTAGGTACCGAATAATCTTCACAAAATATTGATAAAAAAATGGTAAAAAAATCTCAAAAGATTTAAACTAGAGCTCAAGTGCTCATTCAGACAAACCCTTCTAGTCAAAAACGTACCCAAAAAGCAGTATTAGGACTTCTTTATTTTATTTTATTGGCAGAGCAATGTCAAAATATAAAAAATTGGATGATGATTTGACGAAAACACCTCACATAAAAAGTTATCTCTTGCATAAGTTGAGGGATTTTTCAGTAAAATCATAATATTAGTTTGATTCAATGAGGTGGGTGGGCACTCGCACAACTTTGTTGAAAAATTGAATCCTATTTGACCAAGTGTCAAATTTTTTTTTAAATCTTGTAGGGCCATGGCCCCCCTTGGCCTCCACATAGTTCCGCCCAGGTCCACTACCAATTTTCCGATTTTGATATATGGGGCGGTGGTGGGGTAACTGGGTGTAAAGAGGAATGGGATATGATGGGGTATGAGAGTTGTTTTTGGAGTAGAGATATTTTTGAAAATAATGGGATGTACTTGAAAAAAATTAATTTTTTAAAATTTTTTATAAGAGAGGTATTAGGAAATGGGATGTGACTAACTATGAGGGGTATCCCACCTTTTACTCTTATCCAAATTTCGGTTCAAACTATTCTCCTAACGGTCTGTGTGCAATGTTCCATACCCACACAGACAATAATTAATATTTACGATGAATTAAAACTATGACCTCTGAAGAGTACACCCAGGACCCAGGGATGGAACCAGGCCGAATTTCATCTTTGGGGGGGGGGGGGGGGGCTAATTGCATACTGACATCGCTCTATTTGTTTCAACAATAAATTGTTATTAGAATTTTTATATGCATAATAGAAAGCTTTCTTTTTCGATGCATTTCAATTTTCTATTTCTTCCAAGCAAAAACTTTTCCTAAAATCAATTTCATCAAAATGAAAAGAGCCAATCTTTCCTCAATTAGTTAATATTGGCTTAATAGGATGCCTATGACGACTGGTAAAACCCCAAGTTTTATGGGCATCCATCAAGCTATGCTAATGGGAATTGCTTGGTTTTATATAACACATGCCTTATTTGAGGGTTAAATCAATAAATGGAGGTCTCAATGACAACACTGTGCTCCTTGTCTCTTGCATATATGATAGTTTTGGCATGAGTTGACATAGGGATGCAAAAAAAACTTAAAAAGGATAGGAGGGCCATGGCCCCCTTTGGCCCTTGAGTGGCTTAGTCCCTCCCTGCCAGGCTAACTGAATAACCAACCCTCAAGGACCTGAGATATGGAAACAATTTAGTGGCATGACAATAATGATTCCCCTAAGAGTATAATTAATTTAATTTCTTTGCTCAGAAAAGTGGTAGTGCATGATTCCCTAAGAATATACTCCGTAATAAGTAGTGGGTTAATAGATAGGGATATTGATATGTCCTTAACCATCTTTTTAGACGTTGATAATTTGCACCATAGTAAATGCTTTTCTTAACTTGACTTTATGTACAGAAATCCATATGGAGTAGTGTCACAGCCACCATATGATGAGTAAGTGTACCAAAACGAGCTCCCATATAAGACTTTGCAAATCTCTCAACAAAGGCTGCCCATATTATAAACAAGCCTCAATGGCATAAATAGCCTTTTTAAAGGTACTAAGATTAGCCTAGTGGTGAAAGGGGGTGGGGTAATGTCATAATGGGTAGGATTAGGATACATCAAGGTTCGAACCCCTCTAATTGTACCAACAAAAAAAAAAAAAGAAGCCTTGTTGGCATTCATTTAACTATATATAACACCTGCTGTTCTTGAGTACGTCTTCACTAACCAATTAAGCGGGGTTAAAAGTCTTTTGAGATTTCGATTTAGCAATTAATAATTGTTTAACATCTATATTTTGCTTCGATTAGGAAACTTTGAAGAGGGACTAAATCTATCCAAGACACCATGACTTGTCTCTAGATAGAGAAACATATGCAAATAGGGTTCAGATGAAATGGCAATGGATTTGGTGTGGTAGGGTACGTATAGAGAAAATGGGAAGACTGAGTTGAGGAAAATTCAGAAAATTCCAGAAATAAAGAGGGGTGGTTGATGGTTTTGTGATACAGCTCAAAATCTTTGAAAATAAAAATTAAGTAAGGCACCGTTTGGTTGGGATTATTTTAAGATCTTTTTATAAGTAAAAAAATATCTTTTTTATTTTTTTACTTTTTGCTTTTAAGCAAAAGTAACAAAGCAAAAGCAAGTTTGGTAAAAACGATTTTTGCTTTTACTTTTTATTCAAACAATTGATGGACAACTAAATCTAAACTTCCAACCAGACCAATTTTTGACACGCTTAATCAACAAATTCAGACTCGCTGAGTAATTTTTTTAGGATTTGTTCAGATTATATACAGCAATTCATTCTTCTAGGACTTCTATCAAACAATTCATGAGCAACCAAACCAACCTCCCAACCGAACCAATCTTTCAGACGCAAATTACCAGGACAATGATGCGTATCAATCGCCACAACATTGACAACAGTCTCCAATCCGGACGAAGGAGAAACTAAAGAAATGGAGTGCCATGACACGAGATCGAGGACGCGAAGCAAGGAGAGGTTGAAGTCGGGGAATTTGAAGGGGAAGAGCTTGGCGGTGAGGCGAGAGCAAAAGAGCGGACCTTTGGTCCATGTGGACGACAAGCCATGGGTGTGGTCTGAGTGAAGATGAGTCAAGAAATACACCTGACTGCCGTCGGTCCACCGATATCAGACCTTTCTCCATTGACCCAAAATGTCCCATTGTCTTCTTCGTGTAGAATTTGGAAGCCGTGCTGGTGTGTTTCGGATTCGAAATCTAAGATTTGGATTGGGAAGAAAGAGAGAGAGCAAACGGAGTAAAGAATTTCTGACTTGGTTGCAGGAGAAAGATTAGATTTGCTGCTTGCATTGAAAGAACAGAGATTCACATCAGCGTCGAGCGGCGGGTTGGGACCAGTCGCGAATGAGCTGAATTAACTTTTTGCTTTTAAAAGTCTTTCGTCTTTGCTTTTTGCTTATTAGCATTTTTTTTGCTTTTTGCTTTTATTTAAGTACTTATTAAACCCATAACCAAACGGGTCTTTTTGCTTTTTTAACTTTTTGCTTTCAAAAGCAAAAAAGATCTTAAAATAATCCCAACCAAACGGTGCCTAAGAAAATTAAGAGAGGGAGGAAGAAGGAGATAGTTGTATTGGATTAAGTAATGAAAATTACAACCCAAAACACAAGGGTGAGAAGGGTCAATTTGGGGACTATCTGGGTTGGGACTCGATCTCTTACTAACAAGAGCACCACTAAACTGTAGCAAAGGGCCAGAAGCACTATCAAATATAAAAGAGTTCAACCTCCAACTTTCCTTAATTAATTTCAATTCTACATATTTTATAGGAGTAAAAGGAGAAGGAGATAACATAAAAGTGAAAGAAAAAAAAAATGGACACTACAAACTAGTCGTCAAAAAGTAGCCACTGCACTTTCCATTGCAAAAAATGCACACCAACAGCATGGGGCTGTAACCCCATGCTTCCCACGCTACATGATTTTTATGTGTGATAAATGATAATGATGCAAGCAGTGATTATTAGGTGCGATGAGAGTCCATTAGTTGTAGAATTTTTGAAATGATTTAAAGTTTTCATTTTAATGTTATTTGAAATAGCAGAAACATACAGAGAAAATAAATGAATTAGGGAAAATCTCCAACCCAATTGAAAGCCTCAGAATCCCCGGCCCAAAGAAAAATTGAAAGCCTTCGAATCCACAAGGACAATAGTGAAACTCCGAAATTTTACTACCTCCTCTGTATTACAGTTTACAACTTCGTCATAGGAAACTAACCCTAATTCTTGAAAAAAAAAATGAATGACTGGCTCTAAAACTATGTTATTATCAAAACAAAGGTTTCCAAAAATGGTAAAATAAAATTTTTTATGGCCTCAAAGATGGAATTTTGTTAAAAGGTAAAAATCAATGTCGAAGTGATGGATTTTGATGATCTCCACGAAGTCTGCAACCACCTATCTTACATCATTATGAAATTACTTGAATTATATAATTTTTTTTTAAGGAACAAACACCAATGAAAACCAAGGAATAATTAGAGAATATTTTAATCCTACATCGTGAATATGCAAAGTTTTTTTTATTTTTTATTTTTGGTTAATAAATATGCAAAGTTTTGCCGTCTCCCACTGGGCAGCTGGGGTCAAGTCAAGACAGCGACTTTGATTTTTGTTTAAGATGGAGGATAAAGTCAAGTAAATTCTGGTAGGGTTGGTGGAAAATAATGGAGAGAGGAATGAGATTGACAGGGACAGAAGTGGAAGAGTGATGGCGCTACTTGTGAACTTTGAACTTTCTTTAATTGGACTTTGGGACCCAAAACCACATTTTTTATCCAATCCAAGTCAGTTGTTGCATTTATTTACAATTTTCTTGATAATACTTGAGAGATTATGATTCATAATTCACGAATAGGAATATTGCAAGTGATGGTGCATGACAGACAAAAGCAGAGTCCTCAAATCCTAGCCTTTTTTACTTTGTGTTTTTTTCGCTGGTCTGTCCTTTTTTTCCACTGGGATATGGCAATATTGATTCTATATTAATTAGTGGTAGACTGGTGGGTTAATAAATATTACTCCTAATGTGTCTTGACCTCTTTGGCATTTGTTCACTACATATAACCTATCATGTTCCTCGAGTGCGTGTTAATTCACAGACCAATTGATCGAGCAGGTTAAAATCTCTACTCGATTCGATTCGATTTTGAGTGTTTCTATGCCTGTGTAATGCTTAATGTTTTATAATTCCCATAGCTGGTCCGCCAACATAAAAATGTAGTCACGCACACCTTATGAACATGAATCCACTTTGATTCAATTTGCAAATTTAGTCTTCAAGTTATTGTGATGATTCAAAAATTACACTTCAATGTTATTTTAAATACATAAAAAAATTTGTAACTAATTAACTCGAGATTTATTGAATTATATTATACTTTTCAAAATTACCAACACCAATGAACCTGTCATCATGGTTCCCTACCAGTTGAATCTCATTGATTGATACAGGTACAAGCATGAAAATCAGAATTATAATATACTTTTTTAAATGCACAGAATTAGTTACTGTTTCGTACTAGAATTAGACTTATTTTCTTATAAATAAGCTTGCTATCATACTTATTATCCGGTTTTTGCTATTGAGTTCCTATTTAATAAGAGTTTCATCTTTATTTTTCTTTTTATTCTTTGTGTTATAGGATCACAAGACTCTAGATGCTTATCGATTTCTATTTAGTTTCTGTACGGGGTAAAAACTGTTTCCCGAACTTGATGTTGATGAAGGAGCTTGTCCTCGCGCTTGGACCTGCACTCACAAGCTTGGAAAAAGAGTCAGAGGGTAGGCCAAGGTGGGTTTTGGCCAAGCCCTCTCCAAAGCTTAAGTCAGAAGCTATTTAGGGAGAAAGAGGCAAGGAAGAAGATGAATTTAAGAGGATTAGGGTACTGTAGTTTACCTTATTTGGCTGTATCGTATTCTTTTTATACCCACCTGTATGGACTGACCATGTGAGGTCAGGTAACTACCTTAGTTAGGTCAGATCTGACCATGATTAGCCAGTAACCGTCTGATCATGGTTTGTTGATCGTGGTTAGGCAAGGAACCATGGTTTCCCGTAACCACTGTGTCAGGAATTACAGCTGTTGTAATAGTTTTGGATTATTGTAGGATTTGGACTGTAGTGTGGGTCATAGGATAGGTGTCCCGAGGTGAATGTCAGTCCTCGAGCTGGGAGATCACGTGCGCTGTAACGGGCTTGGTTGAATTGCCCTTGCCACGTGTCAGTGTTCTTGGTTAGAACTCTCTATCTCGAGTTGGGTCCTCGGTTAAGAGATATTCTCACACAATTTGCCCCAATTATGACATTCCCGAGTTGGGATTTGTCATAATTTTACACTTGTTGAGTGTTTTTCCCTGTGCCCCTATGTTGTTTGGTTTTTTAAGGCTTAGCTAGCAGAGAGCAGTTATGCCCTTCCGTATTTCAAGGCACTGACGTCATGTGCCTTGGGGCTATCCCATCCGTCGTATATAGCATTTAATGCTCCAGAAGTATTATGTCTTTGGGGGGAAAACTAATCACTGTTTACTTTACTTTTTGCATTCTCTCTCTCTCTACCTTCTCTATTCTTTGCTTTCTCTGCTCTCACCAAGAACGCACCATGCACACCGTTCTTTTTACCGGAATCCACTGTTCTAGCTCTGTTTGTTTGTTGGAGAAGATCTGTCTTGAGTCTGCTCCTCATCTTGAGACTCATTCTATTGACGCTGTTCTACGTTGGGAGATTGTTCCTGCTTTATCCATCCTTCTAGAAGCGGTTCTTTGGAGATTCTTTGCATCGCGTCGCCCTACCTTTCCAGTGAACTTGCCTTTCTGATCGCTGTTTGATCTCTTTAACGGTATAACTCTTTCTTTGCTCTTATTTTTAGGTCTGTACGGTGTTATTTTCTCTGTTTGGGATTGTTGGTGCTATTCTTGGGGTTTATTTTGCGATCCTAGGGTTTTCCTTTGGTTTTTGGGGCAAATCGCCAAGATACCAATTTTCCCGCCTTTTAGGGTTTGAAAACTCCATCTCGGGGTAAATTTGAGATGGAGACCATTGGTCTCCTCTGTCTGTCTTTTTCCAACACCGAGTTAGGTGACTCTCGAGCTGACACTTAGAATAATTTTGGAGTTTGTCAAGGCAGGGTTAACATACCTACCAGGACCTTATTCTGGAGATTCAGGTCGGGGCATGTGAGGAGAGACAGTTGGTCTTGGATTTAACCTTCCCACTTTCAAACTTGGCAGATGTCGTCTTACTTTGACATTAAGGGCAACCCTACAAGAATAGCAGAATTCAAGGCCTTGTACGGCTTTGAAGATGGGAAGTTCAGCTTCCGGTTTGCTGAGCCTGGAGAGAATATAAGTCAGATGCTCAGGGTGGCATTCCTGTGCTCATTGCTGCATTCATGGAGGGCGGAGTTCGTGTCTCTTCCCCCGACCTCCTTAATGACTTCCTCCTGTACTGTAACATTGTCCCAACCCAGCTATGGCTAAACTCCTATAGGATTGTCTTGGGGGTTCATGTCCTTAACCAGATCTTAGGGACCTTTGTTGGAGTACAAGAGATACTCTATCACTACAAAATCTGCGCCCTAAAAAACAAGCCCGACCACTATCTTTCTATCAAGCCCAAGAGAAAACCCTTTGTCACACACATCCCAGATTCCAATCCCGGAGCTCACGACCATATCATCTTCATGTACGGGCCCGTGGATGGGATTTTACCACCAGATGACCCCGTCATCCCTCGCGAGAAAGGCTCTTGCTGTAAGCACTTAGGGGGATTCGTCTTTATTATGTTTTTATATGGCTCCCGAAGTAGATGTTAGATTGCATGCTGATGTTTGTGCCTCATTTCTTTCTAGCAGCTCCACACGTTAACAAGCCTGCGGACAAGTTGAGGAAGGAGGATATCCAGAAACTACTGGGCTATCAAGTGAGCTAGCACTGTAGCGTAGCTTACATCTTGCTCAACTACCACGCAAGGTACCAGACCTACGGGAAGGCAAGTTTTCCTTATTGGGAACAACTTGATGACGACTTGACCTGTCTGGTAGAGTAAGAAGAAGAAAGAGAAGAAGAAGAAGGAGGGATCCGGCTTCAAGCTGAGGGAGAGGGTGCTGAAGAGGTCAAAGCCCTAGATAAAGCTGGTAGCCCCGCTCCTCTGGTGATCGAAAGTTCCAGCTCGGAGGAGACTGTCTCCCAAGCCATGGAGAGGAGAAGCTCCAATCCTCTACCCCCCAAGAGACAAAGGACTGATTCTGGGAATCAGAAGTCCAAGAAGGATGATGGGCTGGACCTGTGAACCCTCGTAGCTCAGAGGAGGGCTACTAAGAGGGCTGTTGCTGATAAGAAGGTCGCCCAATAGAGGTCAACTTAGCAGAGGTAGCCATAGCAAAAACAGCCCCAACAGAAGGCCAGCTAGACGGCCCCTATGAAGAATGCTGGGCAGGGTGCTGGCCAAAAGCCCACTAACCCCAACAGTGGCAAACTTATGGCTTCTGCCATGAAGGGGCAGGACGTGGGCAGGCCCGAGGTGCCTGAAGTTTCTAGGAAGGGGAAAGCTCCCGTGGTCGTTCCTTCAAAAAATAAAAGACCCACCACGGGCTCCGAGCAGCAGCCCACTGTGCAAAAAGCCCGGGCAAGGGGGTTCCAATGCTGCTGCTGCTAGAGGGGGGAGTGCTCCTTCCCGGAGTGAAATCATAACCAAATTCCCCGAGGTAAGAATTCATTTTTTCAAACTTATGTTTCCCCCATACTCAAAAGCTCTGTTGTGAACTCTAACTAACTCCATTTTCTCTCACATGCATGCAGTTCCCTATACCCACAAACGAGACTGTCACCAGCTCTTTCTCTGCGAAATACAACTTCATGCAGCTAGGGAACCCCATAAGGCTCCCTGCGGACATGGAGCACTTCAGAAGGAAGTCCGCCCCCGAGCTACTTTGTTTCGGGTTCACTAGTCTTTACAGGGTAAGCTTTGTCACTTTCTGATTTCTGTTATTTACTACTTAATCTGATCTCTAATTTGATGATATTTGTGTAGGGCTACCAATAAATTCTGCTTGCAGGTGACCTCCTCGAAGAAGAGGATAACAACCTGGTAATCGAGGTCACCAAAGTCCGGAGTGAGTACGATAAGAAACTGCAAGAGGTTGAGGCAAATTGCTTTGCAGCTATGTCTCAGCTTCAGAAAGTGAAGTCTGAGTGCGAGACATTCAAATCCACTGCCGAGAGCGCCGTCAGCAAATTAGAACTCACGAGGAAGGACTACGCGGATTTGGAGGCCGAGCTGAAGAAGATGAAGGACTCCAACGATGAATTAGCTCGGGAGAAGCGCGACTTAGCGAGGAAAGTTAGGGCCCTCGAGGCTGAGGTAGAGAAGGAGAAGGCTTCTATCGAGAAGGCGGTGGCGGAGGAGAGGAAGAGAGTTAGGGATGCTCTCGTTGAGCAGTTGGCTGACGAGCTTGAGGATACCTACCAACTCGCGTGGGATACCTTGACCGAGTTGGCCTCTGCCTAATTCCTTGGGATCGCCGACATCCCCTTCGAAAGGAGGGAATTATCCCTAATGGGTAACCCCGTGGGTGGAGATGCTGGGGAGGCTGACGCTGAGGCCGCAAATGAAGACGTGCCTGGGGTTAACGATCCCGAGGTTACGTCTCAACCTGAGGCCGGGGCGGAAGCGGAGAGGATTGCTGGTTCCTCCAATGAACCTCCAGTTACTGCCAATGGGGACCAACCCGTCGTTCCAACGAAAAACATCACAGATGCAGTCCCTGATCTACCTCCGGCTCCCGTGGCCCTTCCTACCTCTGTTGCTCCTGCCCAGGTGACTGAGACTGTTGAATCAGCTGCTGGGGACTCTGGGAAGAAGTGATTATCTGAGTTTTGTTTTTTCTTCTTCTTTGTTTTGGCCAAGTGCCCCAATTTGTACAGACATTTGTAAACTTCTCTTGGAATAAAACATGTCTTTTTTCTTCATTATATGCACATGTTCTTTATTTCTGCACTGATTGTATGTCTAAGTATGAGTTCGGGATGAGTCCTTTGCTGTTATATGATTATTGCTTTATCAGTAGGCTCGCTTGAACCCGATTTAGTTCTGTATTCTAACTCGGATAGTGATAGACTTAAGCCTTTTTTCCAGACATAGTTCGCTTGGACCCATTTTTGGGCAAGCCTTAAGTCTGAGCCAATTCTTGGGCAAATTTTTCTTGGACCCGTTCTTGGGCAAGACTTTAAAGCAAAACCTTTTCTTAGGCTGATTGTGCTTGGACCCATTTTTGGGCAAGACTTTGAATTGAGCTCGTTCTTAGGCAAATAGTTGACCTGGACCCAATCCTGGGCAGGTTCCTTTTTAACCCATTCTTAGGTTTATGATGCTCAAGCCTTTTCTTAGGCGAGACTTGTGCCTATTCTTAGGCAGTTTGTGACTTGGACCCATTCTTGGGCAAGTGCCTTTAATTCAAAACGATAAATAAGCAATAATCTTCCTGAATAACATCTGTATTTGTATTGAATGATCTTTACATGTAATTACAACTTTCTCTAATGGTAAAACAATCTCAAATTAGCTATATTAACTGATCTTGGGAGTTCTTGTCCAATCTCTAAGCTCTTTAGCCTGTAAAAACCTATGCCCTCGACTTGGATGACCTCGTAGGAACCTTCCCATGTTGCCCCGAGCTTCCCTTCTGCAGGATTTCTAGTCCTAGAGTTTACTTGTCTGAGTACTAACTCTCCAACTTTGAACTCCCTTGACCTGATCCTTCGATTATAGTATTTTTTCAGCTCTTCCTGGTAAAATGCCATTTTAATTTGAGCTCTTCCCCTTCTTTCCTCTACCAGATCCAGATCCTGAGACAACACTTGGTCGTTTGTCGCCGTATCATACAACTCTGTCCTAAGTCCCGGTAAGCCTAGTTCCATTGGTATAACTGTCTCCATTCCATAAGTCATTGAGAATGGAGTTTCTCCTGTGGACCTCCTTGGAGTAGTTCGATATGCCCATAATACAGAGTGCAGCTCATCAGCTAAGGCCCTTTCGCATTATCCAGCCTTCTTTTTATCCCTACGACTATGATCTTGTTCGTTGCCTTTACCTGGCCATTACATTGTGAGTAACTCGGGTAAGAATACCACCACTGGATCCCTTGTTCCACGCTGAATTCCCTAGTTCTTTTGCTATCGAACCGAGTTCCATTATCTAACACGAAAGCTCTCGGGACCCCGAAGCGTGTAATAATATTTTCCCAAAGGAATTTGATAATGTCTAAATCCTTAATTGATGCAAGCACAATGGCTTCCACCCATTTGGTGAAATAGTCAGTTGCGATAAACAAGTACTTCCTATTCCCTGAGGCTGTGGATAATGAACCAACAAGATCTAACCCCCACTATGCGAAAGGCCACGGACTGGATATGGGGTGCAACTCTTGAGCTGGTTGACGTATCTTGTCAGCGAACATCTGACACTTCGGACATTTTCTCACATATCAGATAGCGTCTTTTTGCATATATGGCCACCAGTATCCCTGAGAGTTTGCCCTGTGGGCTAATGATCTTCTTTCTGTGTGACCCCTACATGACCCCTCGTGGAGTTCAGTCAGAAGGTCTAGCACCTGGTCTGGATGTACACACTTCAAGTATAGCCCTGTATAAGACATTTTGTAGAGACAACCCGAAGGAGATTGATCGTGTCAAAATCAATTACCGGTAGGATGCAAAAAAAATTTGTATATAGTGGTAGTACGGGTGTCGTACCACAAGGACTGTACTGGGATTATTTTAATTTTGAAGACTGAATACTAAAATAATTCACAAAAATGATTTTTGTAGTTTTGAACTCTATGTAATGCAAGCTAAATAAATTTATATTTTCTTCAAGAAAAGAAATACTTAGGGTCTCGAATCCACCACTAATCTTATATAAAAATGCTCTTATTGTAATGTGTTTCAAGAAGTTATTATTTGGTATGAGCAAGACTCATTGTAGCTACAAGCCTAATGACATCATCAAGAAAGGTTCATATATTTGTAAATTAGGCATAACTCATCAAAGATATAGCATGAACCGTCTCACCTACTCTACTCTAAACTAATTTGTGAGCACAACTCATCTTGTCTAAGTATGAATCATCTTAATCTCCAAATATATATACAGTGAAAATCATTGCATAACCATTGTATTTAAAATCACAGAAATTAAACACAATTTGAGATAAAAAACACTAAAACCAATTGTATCAATAATACAATCCTCCTAGTTATGCAATCCTCATACACAAATAATCAAATCCACAACACAATACAATAAAATACACAATACTTGATTAGTGCTTCATCTCCACCCTAAGACAAAGATTAGTTGGCCATGTAGAAACCAAGAACTAGTTTCTCCTCTTTGCCGTCTTTGTACCTCCTCTCCTCTCCTCTTTTTTTTTGTTATGTGAATTCCCTTGGTATTTATAGGAGATGGGGAAAGGATCCAGCTGATCCCACAAGTCAAAAGCAATGCCCACTTTCTTTGAATTTCTTGGCTGCCCATGTTCTTACTTTGACAAATGCTGCCAGATTCAGATTTTTGCAAATAAGTCCACTTTCAGCTCATTTTTGACTTGGAAGACGTTTGAATCAGGAAATGCCATAAACTAAACAATTATAGTTCTTTAAGTCCTCTTTCCAGAGCCACAAATTTCACCCAAATCGGATATGGGAATCACAAGTTATGGCCAAATTACCAAAACTTGGTCAATCTGTCCAGATTTGCTGCTGATTTTGGGATCATGAATTTCTTTGCTTATCTTTGAATTTCAGCGGCTCAAATCTTCAAAATTGTTGACCCAACTCTTGTTGCAGCTCCATGAAATTTTAGGCAAGTGAGAAACCCATTTCAAGTTGCATTTATTAGCTTAAGTAGTCCTGATTGTCATCTTTTCTGGTATAAACTCAACAGCCCTGCAATAAATCAAGAACACTTTAAACACACAAAATTAAATATAATAAAATAACTAGAAAATATAAATTAGGGAGTAATTTCAAGGAATATTTTGTGCTTATCAAAGATAACCAAAATCGAGTTGACTTAGCTCGAACTCGATAACCCTGATTCCTGTTCTCAGGTAGTTCATCTCTTTGTAAATAAGCGATTATTTCGTCCATCCAACTCGGTGATGTGGCCTGAATGTCCGAGATGACATCTTCTGTCCCGATGTTGGGTTCTTGTAGGACCTCAACGCTTATGGTTTGAGGAGTATCTGTTTCCAATGCTGCAGCCAAAGCAGCTAACCCATCTGCATGTCTGTTCTGATCCCTCACGAAGCGCCTAAACTTGACGCTTTTGAAATCTGCAGCCAATTCCCAGACCTTATGCATGTACGCAGTCATTCTTTCGTCTTTGGCTTCATATTCTTTGTTCAGCTGATTAACCACGAGTCTGGAGTCACTGTATACCAATAATTCTTTTACCCCCATTGCTCGGGCAACCCCAAGTCTAGCCACGACTGCTTCATACTCTGCTTCATTGTTTGAGGCTGGGAACATAAGCCTAATTGCTTACTTGATGATCTCTCCCTCGGGATCTGTCAGCACAATTCCCAGACCTGCTCTTTTTTGCGTTTGATGCCCCATCCACTTTGAGCTCCCATCTCTTCTTCTTTTCATTGTTTATCTTGTCTTCCCCCCCCAGTTCAGGCAGGGAGGATTTTAATTCTGTCTGTTTTGAACTGGAATTAGGATCTGTAAACTCTGCAATAAAATCTGCCAACACTTGGCCCTTAATGGCAGGTTGGGGCTTAAAGTGGATGTCATAAGCGTTGAGTTCTACCCCCCACTTCGAGACTCGTCTTGATAGGTCAGCTCCCCTTAAGACATCTTTTAGTGGGTAATTGGTGAGCACTGTGATAGGATGAGACTGGAAGTAGTGTTGGAGTTTTCGAGAAGCTGTGACAAGAGCTAGAATCAATTTTTCGAGGGGTTGGTAGCGTTTCAGCATCTAATAGTGTCTTGCTAATATAATAGATTGGTTTTTGGGTTAGTCCACGCTGGGCAATGAGTACCCCGCTAAGTGAATGGGTTGACACGGTAAGGTAGAGATATAGTAGTTCCCCGTGGTGAGGGTGAGTCAGGGTGGGGAATGTTTCTAAGTAAGCAACCAACTTCTGGTAGGCTTCCTGACACTCTGTATCCCATCTCGAGTTCTTATCCTTCTTTAGTATCTGAAAGAAAGGGTGGCGTTTGTCTGATGACCTCGAGATAAACCTGCTAGGTGCTGCCACCATGCCGTTCAACTGTTGGACATCCCTGACTTTTGTTGGTGTTCTAAGGGTTCTGATTGCCTCAATCTTTCTTGGGTTTGCTTCAATCCCCCTTCTCGAGACTTAGTGACCCAAGAACTTTACCGAACCTATTCTGAATGAACTTTTCTTTGCGTTCAACTTCATCCTGTACTCCCTGAGTCGGGTGAAGGGCTCGGTTAGGTAAGCCAAATGGTTCTTCTCAGAACTACTCTTAACAATAGTATTATCAAAGTATGCCTCCAAGTTTTTGCCAATCAGACCTTCAAACATCCTGCTTACAAAACATTGATAGGTTGCCCCAGCATTCTTCAGTCCAAATGGCATTACCTTGTAGCAGTACGCCCCCTTAGGAGTAATAAATCCTGTTTTATCTTGATTATGCTCTGCTCTGGGAATTTGATGATAACCCAAGAAGGCATCGAAGATACTCAATCGCTCGTATCCCGAGATAGAGTCTATTAACTGGTCAATCTTCGGTAAAGGAAAACTTTCCTTCGGGCAAGCTTTATTGAGGTCTGTAAAATCAATACAAATACGCCAATCCCCAGTCTTCTTTCTTACGCACATTGGATTAGCTAACCAACTCGGGTATTTCACTTTTCTGATAAATCTTGCTTTCAAGAGCTTATATACCTCGGCAGAAATTGTTTCAGCTCGATCGTCAGACAACCTTCGTTGCTTTTGAACCACTGGTCTGCAATTCGAATTAACCTGCAGCTCGTGCGTGATAATCCTTGGGTCAATTCCAGGCATTTCATGGGGTGACCAAGCAAATACATCGACGTTATCTTTCAAGAATTTGAACAGCTCTGCAGCGTCAGTCTCATTCAGTGACTTTCCAATCCAGAAAAACCTCTCCGGATTCTCAGCATCAATTATTTTCTTTACTAGCTCTTCCCCTGTTCGATCTGCGGGTTCCAGAGCAGTTTCCTCCACTCCGGGCCGTTCTCCCTTTCGTTGCTATAAGGGGATCTCATACTTTGGCTTTCTTCTTTTGTTCTGGTACTTGCTTCGGGGTTTTGATTTTGCCAGTCCCCGAGCTAGGGAGATGCGGGATTCTAAACTTTAGTTTGTCCTCGGAGGACGTTAAGTGGCCTACATACTCTGCCAGAAAACATTCCCTGGCTACTGCTTGGTTTCCTTTATCTCTATAATTCCCTCTGGACTCGAGAACCTGATGGACTAGTGGTAGGAGGACAGGACAGCCTTTATGGCGTGGATCTAAGGTCGCCCAAGTATTACATTGTAGACTGACATTTCCTGAATTACCACAAAGGTTTCCATGGATTGGACTGGCCCAGCCCGAACTGGGAGAGTTATCTGCCCTAGCGGAAAAGTCATATTTCCATTGAAAGCCTTTAAGCTGACACGGCAGGGTTTGAGATCGGAGTCCTTTAACCCGAGTTGACCAAACAATTTTTGGAACATCACATTCACAGATGCCTCGTTGTCCACATAGAGCGTCGTTGTGGGGGCATCATACTGTCCCATCAGATTTCGCGTCCCCAAAGAACAACAGTTTTTCTCCAGTCTCCTCTTCACCTCGAGGTAGCAGTACTAGTTCATTTCCGATGTCACTGACCTCAGCATCTTGGCAAGCCATCCTATATTGTGCCCTGAGCTGGTTGTTTGACAGAGCAGTTTCCTTATATCCCCCTGTGATCACATCAATCCTCTTGAGGATCTTTGGCTGTGTGGATTGGGGAGCTCTGTTCTCAGGCTTTTTCTGTTCGAATGGCTGTCTTTTCTCACCTCGGGTTATAAATTCATTCAACTTTCCTTCATTGGCCTAGGCCTCAAGGTTGTACTTCAGGATCTTGCAATCTTCTGTTTTATGGCCGTGATCTTGTGATAACTGCAAAACAACTTTCTGTTTCTCTTCTCGGGCTTTTTAAACATGGGTCTAGGTCTTTGGAAAAAGTCTCTATCTTCTACTGCCTTCATTAATTTGTAAATAAGGAGAGTAAATACAGTGAAGATGGCTTAGTTTGGATTGGTAGGTGGCTTTGATTTTTCTCCTCGGGGGCTGTCCTTCCGGAGCTTATCGTCTTTCTTCTTATCGTCTTTCTCATTTGTTTTGGTAGGCTGTGGGCTGTAGAAATCATCTAACTTTGAATAGTTGGCCACAGCGGAGAGTAATTTGGCTAAGTTTCTGGGGGGATTAACTGTCAACTCTTTAAACAGAGGTGATGGTTTCTTCAACCCGAAGCGAAATAAATCCATGGCGTTCTTTTCAATCGGGTCGTCAATCTCGTTGTAAACCTCCCAAAACCTTTGAGAATATTCCCGAAGTCTTTCCCCATCTTTTTGCTTCAGCTCGTATAGGTTCTGTATGGTCCTCGGGAATTTGCAACTAGTGATGAACTTCTTCTTAAACAGCTTACTCAGTTCTTGCCAGCTGTCAATAGACTCATCTGGAATCTTGGCCTACCACTTAAGAGCCACCTCCCCCAAACTTATAGGAAATATCTTACAAAGGAAACCCTCATTTCCAGCATATAACGACATACGTTGCAAATAATAATTTAAATGATGGTCTGAGTCTATTGAAAGAGAGTAAAGAGTAAAGGTTATCTCGGAGTACCCTCGTGGGATTGGGACCCGTTGAATCCACTTCGTGAATGGACTTCGAGCTATAGCAGTGCTCCCTAGTCTTTCTCCTCCTCTACTCTAATTACCCCGGTGTTTCTTGGAGCCTTCTTCCTCATTTCTCTCATGCCTGGGAGACCGAGAATGTTTTCTACTTGTTCCCCCAGTACTCCTTTCCCTTCTCTTTTCGGGAGACCAAGACCTACGGTGTTGTCTCTCGTCTCTGTGAGTTTCATTCCCAGAACCCACTTGAGCGCCAAGTCCACGATGGTCCTCGCCCCATCTCCGAGAGTGACCAGAACGCCCAGAACTGCGCTCAGGGGATCTTTGCATTAACTCATGATGCTGTCTATCCCCACTTCCTGAGTGCCTTTGTTCTAGGCCAGTTAATCGTGGCTCGTCATCGCGTCTGCTGCGGTGATGGTGGTGCGAGGCTCCAGGTCTAGGTGCGCTTTCCTGGTGCCGAGTGCGACGGAGTGGACTGGTTTGGCTAGCCTCCTCAACGACAACGTTAACCCCGCGAGGAGCAAAAGTTCGCTAGAGGTAGCAATGGTAGTTCTGCTATGCAGTCAGTTTTGCGAGCTGCGCCGATTGAATCTCCGATTGCATAGTTGCAATCAGTTCTACCACCGCTATTGGGTTAGGGTTTTTCGTCACGGCCTTATCAAACACAGCCTTTAGGACAGGCTGGTCATCAAGAGAATGGAGAACAGCAGATATCTCTGGGGAGATTTGATGCTGCTGAATTGAGGGAAGCTGACTCATTCCCACAGGAGGTAATGGTGGGTTTGCCTGTGAAGGCTAGGTTCTGCTCGCTTCCCAGCATCACCTCCAACTGCTTGATCTACACGAGTAAAGTTTGCTCCAGATCTTGTTCGCCCATAGGTGGGCGGAGGTGGAGTAGCCATTTTATGGCGATGGTTCCCACAGATGGCGCCAAATTATACGGGGTAAAAACTGTTCTCCGAACTTGATGTTAATAAAGGAGCTTGTCCTCGCGCTTGGACCTGCACTCACAAGCTTGGAAAAAGAGTAAGAGGGTAGGCCAAGGTGGGTTTTGGCCAAGCCCTCTCCAAAGCTTAAATCAGAAGCTATTTAGGGAGAAAGAAGCAAGGAAGAAGATGAATTTCAGAGGATTAGGGCACTGTAGCTTACCTCATTTGGCTGTAACGTATTCTTTTTATACCCACATGTACAGACTGACCATGTGAGGTCAGGTAACTGCCTTGGTTAGGTCAGATCTGACTATGGTTAGCCAGTAACCGTCTGATCATGGTTTGTTGATCGTGTTTAGGTAAGGAACCATGGTTTCCTGTAACCGCTGTGTCAGGAATTACAGCTGTTGTAACAGTTTTGGACTGTAGTAGGATTTGGACTATAGTGTGGGTCATAGGACAGGTGTCCCGAGGTGAATGTTAGTCCCCGAGCTGGGAGATCACGTGCGCTGTAACGGGCCTGGTTGAATTGCCCTTGCCACGTGTCAATGTTCTTGGTTGGAACTCTCTATCCCGAGTTGGGTCCTCAATTCAGAGATATTCTCACACAGTTTCATAGAGAGAACTAACAGAGTTTGTGATAGGTGTCAGACTGTCAATTGATTAGCCAGATTTTCCACACCCATAAATGCTCGATGCATCAAAAATAGACCTAGCATTGAGTGTGTACCAATGTTTTTTATTTATTTTTTTTTCCTGACGAAAAAAAAAAAGGGCCTTTATTTTTAATTATGAGTTGAAAGTTCTATTTATATATTCTAAACTATACTTATTTGGGAGACCATTAATTTTGTCCATTGATGCAGCGGACAGGCACAAAGACTGATAGATTAAAGCCAAAATTTTAAACCCACATTAGGATCTTAAATTTCACTGGGACCATGAATCTATCAGTAGAATGAAGAAAAAACTCTTAAAAATTGTGAAGATGAAAATTTAAATGATAAACTCTAAGAAATTGTTGATAATCCTAGAGCAGCCCCAAATTTAAGAGGTTGTGTGGTGTAGGTGAACACTTAAACGAATAGCATATTGGGGAAATATCCAAAACCTCCCTAAAACATAAAATCATATCCAAAAACCTTATTAAATATTTTTCCTATCCATTTAATCCAAATAGAAGAAAATCATATCCATTAACTCCAACTAGTTGACTTTTTGTTCAGTGTTGACCTGTTATTAGAAAAAAAAGAAAAAAAAAAGAGTGATCTGACTAAAATACCCTTCTGTTAACATTAATATGTTTAATAACAAAAATGCCCATTTAATTGAATTTCCCCTTTTCCCAATCATGTATGGGGTTGTCAAAATTATTCTAATAAAGCTATTGCTATAAAATCTCTCTTATTCTCTATTTATATATTATATTATTATATATTATATATTATATATAATATATAATATATATGCATGCATATATAGAAAAATAGGGAAAGAGTTTTTTCAAATGAAGTTAAAAGAAGCCCCATACTTTGACATATAAACATTATTTTTAATTTTTAATGTTATATCTTTTTAAAATAAAAAAAAAAAGAGTAAAAAGTTATTGCGTAAGTTTTACATGGGAATGAGAGAGGTTGTTGCACATTGGGGGCATAGAGAGAGAAAGCAACTCATACGAGGGTCACTTACATGGGGGAAGAGAAAGAAAGATGAGAGAATACCCATTGCTAGTCTGCTGCTAATGTGAGAGGTGACTCCAAGAAGATGCGCGTATGTTTTGTTTAATGTTTCATAGGATTTCTTTTATCCATGTGTATAGTGGAACAAAATTAATTAAGGATAGTTAATTTTGTTTTAATTATATTAAAAGAATAAAAATGAAAATTCAATTAAATGAGTATTTTTTTCATTAAACTTAGGGAAAATTACAGATTCCCCCCCTCCCCCCGAACTTTAGGACGAAATCACTTTTCACCCCTCATCTACAAAATCGGACAAATAGCTGTCTGAACTTTCAAAATTTTAATTTGGACTAACGCTGTTAACAGAATATGTAAAAGTACACAATTGCCTTCAAGAAATTTTCTAAATTTTAATATATTCTATTCATTTTCTCACACTTTCTCAGCAACCAAACAAAATACACAGAAAATTATAAAGAATTAAGCAAAATAAAGTCCCATATCATGATCGAGAGAAACGTAGAGAGAGTAGAGGTAGTGATGGCGAAATTCAATTTGTGGCCGGTGTTTTTCCAACGAGAGTGTAGCAGGGTTTGGCCGTTCTTGGTTGGATTCACCATTACCAACACCCTCATCGCCAAGCTCACCAGTGGAACCCTAGTTCATATAGCACCTTTTAAATATGGGTGGAACCTTTGAAGCCATTTAAAGAATTTTGATTTGTTTCTTTCTCCTAAACATTTTCTCAGCAACCAAACAAATAATGAAGTAAGAGAGACAAAAAATAATTAAAACCCTAACCCTTCATTTGGTTATTGAGAAGAAAATTCTAGAATTTAGAATTCTAGTATTTTTTTTCTTTTTCTTATAACATTTTCTTGGCAACCAAACGAATCATCAAAAAGAAGAGAGGGATTAAAGAAGCATATACACAACTGCAATTAGTGGAATTAATGGGTTTTTACCTGCAACAAACCTTTGCACATTGAAGGAAGAGGAGGAAGAAGCTTTCATGACCTATGATCTCCCTTCGTTTTGGTTGTTGTAATCCTTTGATTCGACGTCCTCCAACAACGCCTCCAAACCCTAATCAAAGGTGCACACGAGATTCATCTTCGTCGCCTGTGGATCTCGATCCGCGTGTGCGATTTCCACCTTTTCCACTTTCAAATGTAAAGTTCACACAGGAGATTGTTGATGGCTTGATGCAAATAAGGTCGTTGTATTATGGGAGTTATAAAATGGATGAGAAATTTTATAAGGAAATACATTATGAAAGCATGTGGAGATTGTGATTCAACATGTTCACCATAGCCTGCAAAGACCTTCGTCGAGTTTATCGTTGCTGAGACTAAGTCTTCTTGATTTATTGAATAATACGTTGGTTGGAAATATACTGAAGGCTCTATCGATCGAGGCCTTCAAAGGTAGCTTCGCCAGCAACACCGGCTTGTGTAGTCAGAAAATCAGACAATTCCGGTGATGTTCGTCAGATTCTGGCGGCATGTTCGGCAAGGTTCGAACTGCTGTCCATCTTTAGCAATTACAACTGCTAGAGCGACTTTTGCCATCGTCTCCAACGATCATGATTCACCAATCCTTCACATTTCACCACCTGTAATGGCTCCCTCTCTCTCTCTATCTCTTTCTATATATGTATATATACATATCGATCTAGGGTTATATATTGTTTGGTTGTAATTGAAATTAATAATATGGATTTAATAGGGATGGGTACATATAACTAGAAAGAGATGGGTTATTGGGAAGAAATCATTGTTCGAAACTTAGGATGATGATTTTTTTTATTTTTTTACTTTTCATAATTTTTGGATTCAGATATCTAAGAGATTTTTTGATTTGGTTGAGGTCTAATCTATGAAGATGTGAAGGATGATATAGGTAATATTTGATTAGTCATTTCTTTATAATTAAAAAAAAAAGGTGTTGCAGAGTTGTCGGAGAAGACAACTGGAGTTGTTGCCGGAGTATAAAATATCCGACAAGGGTATTTTTGACTTAAAACTTAAATATGTTGGTCACGTGCAATACACATGACTAATTTCTATCAAAATCCTAATAGCTGCTTGACGGAATGAGGTAAAGTGAAAAAAATTGAACCAATAGGGACCGATTTGTCTGATTTTGTAGATGAGGGGTGAAAAGTGATTTTGTCCTAAAGTTCCAAGGGGCAATCTTTAATTTTCTCTTAAACTTATTAATTTCAAAGAAGGGTATTTAAGTCCGATCTTCTTTCTTTTTAACAGTAGTATACAAAAAATTAATTGGTTGGAGTTAACAGATATGATTCTTTTTTATTTGGATTAGATGGATAAGAAAAATATTTAATGGAGTTTTTAGATATGATTTCATTTTTAAGGGAGGTTTTGGATATTTCCCCTAGCATTTTCCTCTGTGTGTCACCTGTCAACTTACGTCGCCAATGACCTGTAGGCCGTGTGGCATGCATGTCCCACCTCAAAGGGGTGTGGGGTTTTGAGGAGGTCCTAGGTTCAACTCCTCTGGGTGCATGTGTGTGTATAAGTTCCTATCGCTTGGCCAAAAAAAAAAAAAAAAAAATCCCTTCAGTAGTGAGTAGACTAGTTTGTGTTAGGCGTTAGGCGTTAGGCGTCAAATGCATCTCTCAAATTTCAGCCCTTTATTCTTCTCTTTACCACATGTCATTGATCTTACGTTTACTGCTCCATGCAGTTACTGCAGCAAATCCAAATCCCTACACCATCTAGTCGCTATGCGCAACTCCGTTCCTAATTGACTTCTCCTTTGTAAAAACACGTTTTTTTAAGAAATTATATTAAATACTTTCACATCAATCTATATGTTTTGACATTCCAATTTTTTCCTTCAAGTGTACAAACCATTGGAAAGAGAGAGAGAGTATTCTTTTAAGGGTATTTTAGGAAATGAAATACTCTCCCTCCGTTCTTAAATTATTGACCTTATTTCTTTTTCAGGATGTTTCAAAAGTCAATAATTCTTTTTATTTTATTTCCTAAAATACTCTTAAAAATGTATTCTCTCTTCTTTTTTCTTTTTTTTTTTCCCCAATGTTTTGTATATTTTAAGGCAAAATTGAAATGTGAAAACATATTTATTGATGTGAAAACATTTAATAAGGTTTCCTAAAAAAAAACGTGTTTTTGATTTTTTTTCAAAAAAGACGGTTTAAGAATGGAGGAGTAACAAAAATTATTGACTTTTGAAATGTGATAATAATTTTGAAATATCCAAAAAAAAAAAAAAACCCAATAATTTAAGAACGAATGGATCATGTTTTTGATGTTACTGTAATGGAAGTGCCAATCCGGCCTTTTTTTGGGAATTTTTTTTTTCCCCTTATTGTGGAAATGATGGTGAAGATGCAAACCTCTTTCATTTTGCCTGTCCACGCTGGGGTGGGGGGGGGGGCGGCTAGACGCCAGTCTAAATAGGGACTTTGATTTTTGTGTAACAAGATGGGGTGGAAACGGCATTGATGGGGGACCGAAGTGGAGTGATGGGTATACAGTTGGTTGGAAGAGTAATGACGAAGAGGAAAGGCGAGTCGTCAATATGGAATGGGTTTCACTTGTTGGGAGTCAAAACCACGTGGTTGACCCCAATTAAAACACCCCGGCACCCCCCCCCCCCCCCCCTCAAAATAAAAAAAAAAGAAAAAAAAAAGAAAGAAAAAAGGGAAGATCAAAGTGAAAGACTTATCTCTATAGATCAACCTCCTATGAATCTGCTTTTGGTGGACATGGCGTCTATGTCTTTTTCTTGTGAGATTATGATTCATAATTCACGAATAGGAATATTGCAAGTGATCGTGCATGACAGACAAAAGCAGAGTCCTCAAACCTATCTTTTTTTTCTTTTTCCTTTTTCCGCTGGTCTGTCCATTTTTCCACTGGGATATGGCAATATTAATTCTATATTAATTAGTGGTAGACTGGTAGGTTAATAAATATTACTCCTAATGTGTCTTGACCTCTTTGACATTTGTTAACTACATATAACCTATCATGTTCCTCGAGTGCGTGTTAATTCACAGACCAATTGATTGAGCAGGTTAAAATCTCTACCCACGCGATTCGATTCGATCTTGAGTATTTCTATGCCTGTGTCATGCTTAATGTTTTATAATTCCCATAGCTGGTCCACCAACATAAAAATGTAGTCACGTACACCTTATGAACATGAATCCACTTTGATTCAATTTGCAAATTTAGTCTTAGAGTTTTTGAGATGATTAAAAAATTACACTTCAATGTTATTTTAAATACATAAAAAACTTTGTAACTAATTAACTCGAGATTTATTGAATTATATTATACTTTTCAAAATTACAAACACCAATGAACTTGTCATCACGGTTCCCTACCAATTGAATCTCATTGATCCATACAGTTACAAGCACGAAAATCAGAATTATAAAATACTTTTTTAAATGCACAGAATTAGTTACTGTTTCGTACTAGAATTAGACTTATTTTCTTATAAATAAGCTTGCTATCATACTTAGTATCCGGTTTTTGCTATTGAATTCCTATTTAATAAGAGTTTCATCTTTATTTTTTTTTTTTATTCTTTGTGTTATAGGGTCACAAGACTTTAGCTGCTTATTGATTTCTATTAGTTTCGTAGAGAGAATGAACAGACTTTGTGGAAGGTGACAATTGATTAGCTTTGTCACACCCATAAATGCTCGATGCATCAAAATTAGACTCAGCATTGAGTGTGCACCAATGTTAAAACTTAATGACTTGGAACTTAAAAGATTGTTTCAAGTCTTTAATTCTCAAAAAATGCCCTTACTTTAATTCTGAGTTGAACGTTCTATTTCTATATTCTATACTATACTTATTTGGGAGACCATTAATTTTGTCCACTGATGCAGCGGAAAGGCACAAAGATTGAAAGATTAAAGCCAAAATTTTAAACCCACATTAGAATCTAAACCACTGGGAGCATGAATCTATCACTAGACTGAAGAAAAATCTCTCAAAAATTTTAAAGATGAAAATTTGAATGCTAATTTCCATTTTATACACCTAGGCCTATTGGCTTCACAAAACTGTAATCATAATTAAAAACCTTTGTATATATATTTATATATATTTTTTTTTTTACCAAATGAGGACTTTCTCAATCCATTATACCCAAGCTAATCTCCCTAATACGATTACATTTAATAACTCAATTTTGACTGCTAGAACCATAAAATTAAATAAATAAAAAAAAGGAAATCAAGCCCTAAAATCTTGGAGTATAGAAATATGAATTAACATACACTCATAATGAGACCATATGCCATGGATTTTTCAAAATCACGTCCTACAACACTTGCACTATCTTGGGTATGGTTCAGTGATGGATGCTTCGTTCACGGACGATGGCACTGATTTGCTTGTAGATTGATCTGGCTCAAGCCCCCTTGCTGGCATGTAATTTGACTCTGTTCTTCTTTGAAGAAAAAAGGCTGGTTGACGAGGCAATGGTAAGGTAACTGAGAAGCTGTTAAGCGTGAGAACTATTGATGCCACTGAGGGTCTGTTAGCTGGATCTTTTTGAACACATAGTAAGCCAATTTGGATACATCTAATGACTTCATTTCTTGAATAAGATTTTGTGAGAGTTGGATCTATCAATTCTATGGGTGTTTCACCCCTCCAATGTTTCCAAGCCTGCAAACAATTCATCAAGTCACTCTCAAAGACTCCTAGATTATGATATTTGGTGATTTACATTAACAGAGGAAGGGGAATTTTGCAAATGCTTGGTTTGCATGTACTCACATAGCTCAGAAGGTCCTCGGCACTGTTTGATTGATAGAAATCACTATTCTTCTTCCCACTTACAATCTTGAGAATTAATACACCAAAACTGAAGACATCGGATTTTACAGAGAATTGTCCACGCATTAAGTACTCTAGAGACATGTAACCACTACAATATAGAAGAAAGGATATGAGAGAAGTTGTTCAATTTCTACTTAGCTAATTTTTTCTATAATTATATTAGAAATTAGCCATGCTCCAAAGATGATGTGATGTAGAAAGCATATACCAAAGCATAGATTGGAAATTTAAGGAAGCTTTGGTAAACAACGGATCTAAAATGCTGTCCAAGTTTATAAGGAATTTTTGATTTACTAGAAAGACCGTTTCTTTCTTTATCGTTGGGTTCATAGGCATGGAACAACTAATATATTCATTGATACAGAATATTTGAAAACAGATAAGGAAGAAGAATTTACTATGTCCCTACAATTCGACTTGTACTTCCTCGAGTCTGATCCACACCAAAAACCCTTGCCATGCCAAAGTCTGATATTTTTGGGTTCATATCCTCATCTAACAAATCGTTGCTAGCTTTGAGATCACGGCATATGATTTTGAGCCGAGAATCTTCGTGAAGATAAAGCATCCCTCGAGCGATCCCTCCTATAATCTTGTAACGTCTCAACCAATCCAATTGTGCTCGTTTTTCAGGATCTATAATTCATTAAGAAAAATTTCCATGTTAGAATTAATGAATAAAATTTTGATTGATTATGAAGTGATTCTATTAGATTCATAAAGACCCACATCTTAAATGAAAGGAAATTTTCTGTCTTCAAAATGCTGATGGATGATCACACTCAACTTTGTACTCATTAATTTCTTGTTTCGTTAAAAACGTTTACTCTTTATGACAATTATGCATATGTTCCATAGAAGAAACTGTAACAAGATAACTTAAAAAGTAGAGATATGTTCGATGAACCAAACCAAATAGAAAGCTAACAAGATTTCTATTGGGCACAAATTCATAGACGAGTATCTTTTCCTCTCTCTCTAGGCAAAACCCCAGCAACCTAACAAGATTTCTATGCTGAAGCTGAGCTACCAATACAACCTCGTTCTTAAATTCTTGTGCACCTTGCCCAGAGCCTCTAGATAGCTTCTTTACAGCTATTTGTTGTCCTTCACAAAGTATACCCTAAGAATAGACCATTAAAAAATGTTAAAACAATCTATATATATTCATAAGCTTCGAATCTCAAACTTTGAAAGCTTTTGAACATTAATTTTTGACACATTTGACATACGTGGATTTTACTTAGCATTAAGTTCCTCACCTTGTACACACTGCCAAATCCACCTTCACTAATGCAGCTTAGACCCTTCCATTCATTGGACTTGCAGTTACTCGGCCAATTAAGTAAGTTAGTTTGCCGCATGCAGGAAATTTGGATTCAAGTGAGAACTTCTCATTATTTCACCGAGTTGTGGCTTTACTTCTTCATGATTTTCTTACTAGATTTGGTTATTCCATTGGTATCTAACCCCATAGAGGTACCCTCCAAAATAAAAGTATCCTATCTCATAGTCCCCGTAGTAGCACTATACCGCTAAGGTTTCCATTCTCACCGCTGTTAAGGTTGTTACACACAGGTTATCCATACCACATGGATAACACTCTTTCTTCTTTCTGGACATGAGTATCTCCACAGGGGTAGTCTTCATTCTTTCTCGATTAGGCTATACTCAAACTGGAAATCACCAGAAAAGTTGTTTGTAGCAGTTTCAATTGCTCCCAGTTCAAATTGTGAGGATTGTACAGTAGAAATCTCATTTGCAACTACTCAAAGTACCAAATATTAAAGTTTCGTCAATGATACTATCAGTCTTGATCACGTCAGCACATGCTGATATAAGTTATATCAACACAATGCTTTAGAAGTTGTATTATCCAATATACCCTATAACCCACCAATGCATAGGATACGACCCATAATGCAAGTGTTGATATAAATTATATTAGCACATCCGCCCTTGACCGTCATCCTATATATATTAGATATAGCACACGTGCATTGCACGTGAATAATTTTAAATAATATTAGTTATACAAAATAATAAATACATAAAGATTTTATATTTTTTTCATAAAAAATAAAGTTTAAAATTCAAAAGTACATTTTTTTTTTAAATAATCAAAATTGTCAATGAAATATTAAAAACTCTTTAGATATACATTCAGAAATTTTTTTTTGCTTAAAACGGAATATTTAAAGAGTTTATATTCATATATATTATCATGCACGCAACTTGAGAGTTGCTCAAAGAAAAAGAATTTGAGTAAGAATCTAACTTTACTTTGTTAAGAGTTTGAGTTAAAATCTAACTTTCATTTGTTACTAAATAATAAGAATGTTTACTATGTGTTTCAATTAAACGAAGGGTAGGTATGTATTTTTTTTAAAAAAAATAAGGGTATATTGATCGTTCAAAAGTTTTTTTGAGATTCAACCTTTTATAAGTAGTATAGATAAGCAAATAAAAAATAAATGGAATCTACAATTAAAGATTTAAACACACCCCCCCACCCCCCCAAGCTCCTTACCATTTTCATGTTTTATAGCATTGTAATTCTTCCTTGCCTTCCAACTTACAAAACAGTAGCACATTGTGGAGAGAAGCACAATAGAGACAATTGTTACAACAACGATGACAATAGTTCTTCGTGATGAGTTTCCTGCATAAACAAGAACACTTCTTATTGATACCATACTATATAACTAACCTTGTGAGATTTGCTTTTGTCCTAAATAATGAAAAAATAACAGTAGAACTTCAGATAAGAGTAGAACTTCAGATAAATAAGAAGAATTTCAATGCTTCAATAAATAAAATAAAGGGTAAAATGCAAAAAACCCCCTCTCTATTGTTACCCATTTTACAGGATACCCCCCTCTAAAAGAAAACCCAACAAAAAACCCCCCATATTGTGTAGGGTTGAAAAATACCCCATTCCATCCATATTTTGTCAGTTAATTTAATAGCAAAAGAGCACGTGAGTTGCATGTGATGAGTTTAAAATACTTTTATGACTATAATGCCCTTTATCACACTAAAAAGACTATAATACCCTCACCCACCACAATGACAAGACCCCTCTTAAGTGTTAATTCAATGGTAAAAGGGACATTTCATATATATATTTAAAAAATCCATTTAAAATTTTCAAAAACTAATATTTTAATATTTTTCTGTACAAGGGTATAATGGTTATTTAACATCGCGGTTAACAATGTAACCCCCTGGCACAAGATGGGGGGTTTTTTGTTGGGTTTTTTTTTAGAGGGGGGTATCCTGCAAAATGGGTAACAATAGAGGGAGATTTTTTGCATTTTACCCTAAAATAAGATAAAATAGAGAATGCATGTATCAATATTATTTATTTTAGTATTTTATTGTTTGATTAAAGATAGAGATTATTAATACAGTAGGTCATTGTTATCCCAAAACAAAGGTAAACATGTATATATAATTCTAAATTAGATTATCATTGACAATAAAAGAAAATTTGTGGTTAAGAGACTTCTATAAGTAGTATTGATATAGATAATAAGATATAAATATAGATAGACGATCTCGGTCAAGTCAACATGTGCGCATATAAGTTATATCAGCAGCATGCATTAGGGGTTGTACCCATTACATTGGCTTAATGTACCCTGTAACCTACTAATGCAAATGATATAACCTCAATATGGGTTGTAATATGAATCATATCAATACATCTTCACCTCACCGTCATCCTAGATAATCAAATATGTGATATAAGAGCACCTTGATCCAAGAGAGGTAGCAAAAAAAAAAAAGTAACATATTTGTCTTTTGCTACCTTATGTGGGTTGTGGCAATTTGCTACTTCTGTTCAAGATATGCAATCTAAGGGAAGTAGCAAACATAATTATTTTATTTTATTTTATATTTTTGATGCTTTAAAATATTTTAAAATATAATTTAATCTATTTTTTTAATAAGCAAAATCGATCCCCGTAATATAGTTTTTCTTACTTTTTCTACAATTTTTTTTATTATTATTATTATTTTTTATTTTTTATGGTATCATTATGTACATTTTTTTACTTTTTTTTTCACGCAAAGATTAAAAAGAGAGTGGAGAGATTTTCATTTTTTTTTTCCCTCATTTCTTCTTTCTTTTTTTTCCTCCCTTCTCATTGACAACCAAATTCAACCAAAATAATTATCATATATCTATACTACCTATAAAAGTCTATATATCAAAAAAACTTAGAACACATTTTAAGAGGTGTTTGTTGGTGCAAGTTGAGGAAATGAGTATAAGCAATTGTACAACTGCTAAGGAAGTAATGATGCTAGAACTCCACAATTACATTACTAAATGAACGACTTTACATGTACCAAAAAATTAGGAGAATAATGAACATTTCTACATTTATTAAAAAAAAAAAATTGAGAAAACATGAAAAAATGTTCATATAGATAAAAGTAAAAGCACATCTTTTGTCGCCCCGGTACCAGCTACGCATTGCATAAGAAGGCCAAACCAATAAGGCATAGCGTTATCCCCTTTGGATGCTGAGAAGGAAAGCTCAATGTGCATGCTTAGAAGGAATCATCACGAAGGTTTAAGAGAATTGCATCATTTATAATAGTAAATCTTCCAATATGTCCTTGTTAACGTTGAAAGATGAGATTTAAAGAAGCAAAAAAAAAAAAAAAAAGGAGAGAGAATAAAAAAAAAATAGCAATTATCAGGCACTGTCCAATTTGTAGAGGCAATAAACCATTATAACAATGAGAAGCCATGCAACTCACCAGCTCATGAACATAGTTCATTCCTCCTTTCACTTTTAGAATAAATATATTGAACATCACCTTGCTCGTCTGATCGAATTTTTTTTTATCATTGTTCTCTTGTTACTACACAACCATGAACATTGTCAATCACATTTATATTGAGAAAGGAAATGAGGGATAAAATAAAACAAGCATTTACATGTGATCTCAAAACACATGTCCCCTACTAATAGAGGATGCCAAAGGGAAGAAAAATCATGAGGATATTACCAATAGCATGCTTTCTCCAAGAGCAAGGATACACGTGGGAGGATGCATGGAACAGCTCTTTAATGCAGCGGTTTGAAACTAAGTAGGACAAACATTCTAGTTAGAGAATTCAATTAGTCAGAACAATCAAAATTAGAACACATTGTAAGAGGTGTTTATTCCCCTAACGTGCACACAAACAATGAACTTTTGCTGAATGCTATGTCAAACACAATAGACTCTTTCAATAATCTCCCCATTATTAATTTAAGATAAAATCAAATTTTGGGTAAATTCATAATCACTGCTAGGAACTTAGGAAATAGAGTGGAAAGAAATGAATTTATTAACAATGAAATTATACCTTGAAAGCTGCATGAGACCTCCTAATGTTTTCTATTACATTTTAAAAATGTGGCTATTATATAGCCCTCAGGTTCAATTCCATTGAAATTGGTTTTTTTAATTTTTTTAAATACCTCTTTCTTGACTTTCAAAAGGTAGTCCTCAAAAGTAAACCACAAGGCTGAACCCACAATGTTGTTAGTCTTGCGTTGTCATAGTCGTTTTGAATACCTTCTGCATATAAATGTAACATTAATTCAAGAATTTTTTCTTTTTTTTTTTTTTCAAAGAAGAATATATTATTTAAGAAACAACATATGAAGAATAACACAAGCCTGAATATCCAAAAAAAATGAACACTAATGCATACCAAATTCATGCTCCTGCTAGAAGCAACTTTTAACCAATTTAGTGTGTTTTTTTTTCTTTGATAGGCAAAAGAGAATATATTATTAGATAATCGTACATTAGGAAAGACAAAAAAAAAAACATCTACAAAGAATGAAAAAAGCATCCAAATAAAAATAGGAATTGGGGACATATTAACCAAAGAAATTAACTTAAATATCCGTGTGGCTCTATGTACTAAATTTGAGTTGTTTGAACCACGGAACCTATACAATTTAAAGCCACCGAATGCTGTAATTAGTCGATGTAAAACTATAGAAGACAATAAAAAAAGCTAGGGTTTCATGTTGGATTTGAATTAACTTGTAAGATACAGAACCTTCTTCTAGTGACCTTGATATTCTCTACTTTGGAATCATATTAAAATAAACCAACAAGGAAAAAAGTAAAGGGCTTTTTGGTTATATTTTATTTTAATAGGTGTAAACCAACAAGGAAAAAAATAAATCTACAATGAATGAAAAAAGCATCCAAACAAAAATAGGAATTGAGGACATATTAACCAAAGAAACTTACATATCCGTGTTGCTCTATGTACCAAATTCGAGTTGTTTGAGCCACGGAACCAATACAATTCAAAGCCATCGAATGCTGTAATTAGTCGATGTAAAACTATGGAAGACAATAAAAAAAGCTAGGGTTTCACATTGGATTTGAATTAACTTGTAAGATAGAGAACCTTCTTCTGGTGACCTTGATATTCTCTGCTTTGGAGATTCTCGAACGACATCGATTATGCTATCTCTGCAACCTAAAAAAATAAAAGGTGGGACAAATTATGTCTATTCTATAGACTTCTTCTGGAGATTATGCCTGACTAAAAAGAAAAAAAGATGAAAGGAGCAACAAATATCAATATATTGAGAACAGAAGAAAGGACATCCTGTAATTGTTTATACTCCATATTATGGAGTATGAAGGGGAAGACGAAAGGAGGAATGAGTAGAGCAATGGTTCAGAGAAACATAATGATTAGAGCAAACGTTTAGAGAAAGCATTAAGTTTTTTAGAATATATTAAAGTATGTGTTTTAGAATTATAGTTTCCGTTTCCTTTGAATTCCTATTTGTGTTTTATATATTAAGGTATGTGTTTTAGAATTATAGTTTTCATATTGTTATATTTTCTATATATACAGAAGGGTGGGTAATTGTGTATTTAAAAATTAAAATAAGGGTATATTAGTCAATCAAAAGTTTTTTTTACATTCATCTTTTTATAGGTAGTATAGATATATCACAATTTAATAATCTTTTCCACTCAAGGCAATTTAATGCAATGTTTCCCAATATCCAACTTACCTCATCTTCATTCTCTATATAAAATATTTAAATTTATCACCCTGTGTACAATTCTACTGAGTATACACGTAAAATAAAACAATAAATATTCAGGGTGTTACAGTATTAATCTTTGTTAAGGTCCGGAATCCTTGATTAACCTTCGATAAGGTCCAAATATCCTTCATTAGGCTTTTGTTAAGGTCTGATACCCTTGTTAAGGTCCGATAATCTCTGGTTGGCCTTTGTTAAGGTCCGATACCCTTGTTACGGTTCAAAAACTTCTGATTAGGCTTTTGTTAAGGTCCAGTACCCTCGTTAGGGTCCAATAAGCTCTGGTTGGTCATTATTAAGGTCTAATTTCCCTAGATAGGTCTTAGTATCTTGATTTGGCTTTGGTTTTGGGTAATTTCTCTCGATGGGTCCCAGTACTCTGATTTAGCATTGAATAAATTCTTCGATGGTCCCAGTACCCTGATTTGCCTTTGGATAAATTCTGTCGATTGGTCCTAGTACCCTGATTTGGCTTTAGATAAATTCTATCAACTGGTCCAGGCACCTCGGCCAATTTGATTTTGGTTGAATTCCCTCGATGGGTCCAGGTACCCTGACCTTTGTTAAGGTCCGATAACTTCCGAAATTTGCGCTGTGGGCCTCTGTTGAGGTCAGGCCTCTTCATAGGGACCAAAATTTGAGCCGTGGGCCTCTGTCGAGGTCAGCTCCCTATATAGGGGCTAGTCTTATTGTTCATGGGCCTTCTTTAAGGTCAGTTTGCTGTAGGACCTAGTCTCGGGCCTTTTTTAAGGTCAGCCCTCGCCATAGGACTCATTCTCATTGTTCGTAGGCCTTTTTTAAGGTCAGTCTGCTATAGGACCTAGTCTCGAGCCTTTTTTAAGGTCAACCCACGCTATAGGGCCCATTCTCATTGTTCGTGGGCCTTTTTTAAGGTCAGTCCACTATAAGACCCAGTCTTGGGCCTTTTATAAGGTCAGCCCTCGCCATAGGGCTCATTCTCATTGTTCGTGAGCCTTCTTTAAGTTCTATAGGACCTAGTCTTAGGCCTTTTTTAAGGTCAACCCTTGCCATAGGGCCCATTCTCATTGTCCGTAGGCCTTTTTTAAGGTCAGTTCGCTATAGGACCCAGTATCGGGCCTTTTTTAAGGTCAACCCTCTGTATAGGGCCCATTCTTATTGTTTGTGAGCCTTTTTTAATGTTAGTCCACTATAAGACCCAATCCCGAGCCTTTTTTTAAGGTCAGCCCTCTATATAGGGCCCATTCTTATTGTTCAAGGGCCTTCTTTAAGGTCAGCCCTCTATATAGGGCCTAGTTTCATATTCACGGCTTTCGTCAAGGTCAATGCTTCTTAAGTTTGAAATGATTATTCCTATTTACCTTCATCAATGCCCGAATGAAGTCATGTTACTGCTTCTGAACTACGATAGGTCTGATCTCCATAAGGAGTACGTAGATAAATTAGGTGATCTCTAATTCGACCCAAATTGCTGTTTTGAACTTTGGTTTTGAATCATTAATTGGTTAAAGTGGTCCAATCTATAAAGTCTTCTAATGTAACTTGTTGAGTGAGTAACATCGAAGGATGGGCAACTGTAGACACCCTATTTTGTACCACCTAATAATTTTAAAATCCTTTTTGGCTCCAATGATAAGTTTAGTGAGATTATTTATGAATTATCTTTGAAGGATTAGTGTGAATCATTGCATGGGATTAATTGTTTAAAATAAAAGAAAATTATTTTATTAAATTAGTTGTTTTTCTCGTGCCATTAGCATATGTACGTATGTAATAGGTGTGCGTACGCACATACGACACATGCGTATGCGTATTAGCGGTTACTCTCCTAGTTTCTAGAAAATGCAATTTCCTTTTCCTATTCAGATTAGAAGGCTTTTCTATTTATTGGTAATATCTTTTAATTATTCTCCAAGTAAACCTAGTCTAGAAAGGAAAGGAAAAACCTTACTTTTCAGATATATATATACTCTTTTAATGCCTTAGAAAAGAGGAGGAGAATAGAGTGTTTAGGGAGTGAAATTCGTTATAATTCAACAGTAGTTTTTCTGAAAACCAGTGAGCGTATTTTAATTATAACGTTTGACTCCGAAGTTTAAATTTGATGGAATTGGTCTTCTTAGAAAGATAATTCAATTCTCTACAACTTTATATTTCACGAGTTTTGTCCAATTCTAACGTTTTCATATCCAAAACTGCGATTTAAGTTTCTGCTATTGCAAAGTGATGAAAATCACTTTTATTTTCTCTTATTCTCTTTTGTTTTCTCTTTCTTTTCAAAGTTGAGTGAGTTTTGATCCCCTTGCTGTGATAATATTTTGACGAAAAGGAGTATTTGTGTTGGCTTGATTCAATCCAAAAACCTGAAGGGTCATGAGCAAGTATAAAGTCAGTAAATTTGTATTTATTTTATTTTATTTATTTTTGTCTAAAGCATGATTAACATGATTTAGGTTTAATTTATATTCATATTTATTTGTATATTTTATTTTATCAAGCATGCATATATAGGATCAAGAGATCATATGATGTACTTATTTATTAGCCAATTTAATTCACGTACACCCGTTTGTCATATTTTCATCAATTAAATGATGGGAATATTGATTTGTTTGGTGAATATTCTTACTCTTGATTTCTTCACTGTTCTGTTTCATTTCAAAGTGCCCATAGGTTGCGTACGCATCACATTAGGACAAACACCTTCTATTCATCTTTAGGGTTTCATGAACATTAGTGTTTAGAATTTATTGCTTTCATATATGCATGAACTATTGGAATCGAACTAATATCATGCAGGTTTATTAAGGTGCGTACAGAACTAGCATAGATGCGTACGCACCCAAATATTTGCATGCAGCAAGCTTTCCTTCTATATATATTCTGCTTGCTGTTTTCTGATTAGTTCTATGGATATTCTGTATATTCTTTTATCTCATGCATTTTATCATCGTCACCATATCCGCATGCCATTTTATTTAGTGTATGATTTACGGTTAACTTTAATTGAATATCAAATTGATTAAAGCCAATAGTCACATGTGGGGGCCAATTTCGATTGAGCATCATTGGGTACCTAACACTTTCTCGATGATTTATCCTAACTCCAAACCCAAATCTCTGGTTATGATGGGCTAGACCTGATAGGGTTCATTATTCCTAAATAGTAATTGGGTGGTGACACTTCTCCGCGCTAGCTTTCCGAGACTAGTTGCGTACTCTCGAATTATCGTGGTTTTAGGATGTTGTGCTCACACTATCCATGATTGTTATGGTTACCATCAGTAAAGCAAAAGTCACTACAAATAAAATGTTGGGCAGGGTTGGCTCTTGCGGCAACAGTATCTCCATGGAAGCCAATATCCATCCTTAAATCCAAATATAAAATCTTTGAGCAATATATTTCTTTACAAAATAAACCATTAAAGTTCATTGACCTTATGAACCCATCTTCGTCCTTGCCACTCACCATCTATGTATGAAAAAGTATATTACAATATAGACCCGGCATTGGGTTTTAACTAATGTATAACATTAATGTCTTGTAACTTAAAAATAACACCCACGCATGACATCTTGATTCAAATTCTATTATTATGGTACAACATACTTATTTTGGAGATCATCATCTAGGCTCTAGTTCAGTAATGGAGGCTTCGTTCACAGACCACGGCATTGATTTGCTTGTGGATTGGTCTGACTCAAGCCCCTTCATTGGCATGTCCAGCCCTGTTCTACTCTGAGCAAAGAATGCTGGTTGTTGAGGCAATTGTAGAGAAACAGAGAAACTGTTAAGCATGAGGACCACTGATGCCATTGTGGGTCGGTCAGCAAAATCTTCTTGAACACATAATAAGCCAATATGGATGCATCTAAGGACTTCAATTCTTGAATAAGAATCTTTCAAAGTCGGATCCAGCAACTCCAACGGTGTGCCATCTGTCCAATGTTTCCAAGCCTGAAACAATTCACCCAAATTTTTAAAATGTTTTGTGATTTTTTTTCCTCTTTAACTTGGATTTTATGATATTGGTTATTTAGCATTGTTAAAGAAATAGCCAAAAAAAAAAACAAAAAATTACAATATTCAGTTAGTGCTCACATAGCTTAGAAGGTCCTCAGCACAGTCTGATTGATAAAAAGAGCTGTTCTTCTGGCCACTTATGATCTCTAAAACTAGGACGCCAAAACTATACACATCAGATTTCACAGAAAATTGTCCATGCATTGCGTACTCTGGAGACATGTAACCACTACAAGCCAGCACCATCAACAAAGAAATTTATTAAAGGTTCCCCATAGGTTATGTAATGCACAAGGCAATCATAATTGCAGCAGTGAATAATGGATTGATATCTTGTCCAAGTTCAGATTTTTTTATTTTTTTTTAAACAACCAAAATAATCTTTTCTTTATTGTTTTTAGTTATGGGTTCATTGGAATTCAACAAACTAATGAATCCTTTGATCCAGATTATTCAAAAGCAGATAATATGAATTAACTACTCACTATGTTCCGACAACTCTACTTGTGTTTCCTTGTGTCTGATCCACACCAAAAATTCTTGCCATGCCAAAATCTGAAATTTTCGCATTCATATGCCCATCTAACAAAACATTGCTAGCTTTGAGATCACGATGTATTATTCGAAGACGAGAATCTTCATGAAGATAAATAATCCCTCGGGCAATCCCTTGTATAATCTTGTACCGGCTTGACCAATCCAACTGTCCTTGTTTCTCAGAATCTATGCATTCATCCGAATTGAAATTTAAAGTTAGATTAAGGAATTTGCTTTAGATAGATTGTGAAATAATTGAATTCAGTTCAATTTATTTCCAAATGAGAGACATTTATTCTAAAAATGAAGTTCAACTTGTTGGATCTTCTAATGTTCCTATCCCTCAATATGAGCTTGTGCTCTTTAAAATTATGCTACATTAAAGCTTTTCAAAAAGATATGTTTATCAGAGAAGTTGGAATTTACTACTGGTTAAGATCAGAGAATGCACTCTCAAAATTGTTGGCAATCATGTGTACCCTCTGACCCAAGATAAAATGATATTAGAAAAACTAGAAATGCGTTTAGATGGGTCAAACCGAATAGGAAGTAGTCGAGGCTTTTGTTGGGCACAAATTCGTAGATTAGTATCTTTTCTTCGCCTTCCAAGCAAAATCCCAAGAGCCTCACAAGATTCCTATGTTGGAGCTTTGCTACCAATACAACCTCATTCTTAAATTCCTCAGCACCTTGCCCAGAGTTTCTAGATAACCTCTTCACAGCTATTTGCTGTCCACTGGAAAGTATACCCTGTCAATACATAAACATAAATCAATGAAACAGTAATTTCTTAAGGAATTTTACCTCAAGATAATAGAGCTCCCAAAATCATGTCAATTTAACTTTGTTTAAGGATAATAAAATTGTTTAGGGGATATCTGTTGAACTAATTATAAGTGAAATCTACTTTATGTAAATGATCTTACCTTGTAAACACCACCAAATCCACCTTCGCCAATCTTATTTTCCTCAGAGAAGTTGTTTGTGGCTGCTTGAACTGTACTCAAATCGAATTGCAAGGACTCCGCAGTTGTAATATCATTCCCAACTACAGAAAGCACCAAATAGTAAATGTTTTATATAAATGTAGATAACATTACCACTAGAGCAAATTGCTCAAACTTCGCAATAAAAGATTATATGAATTGATGTCAAAACGAAATGTTCCTTTCTTACCAGTGTCCTCTTGTATAATTATAGCATTGTATTTCTTCTTTGCCTCCCACCTCAGGAAACAGCAGCATAGAGCAAAGAAGAGGACCACAGAGACAGCTATTGGAACAACAATGGCAATGATTTTTTGTGATGAGAATTTCCCTTTTCCTGCATAACAAATTATATGTTTCATTAATATATTACACACTATAAAACAACTTTCGAAAAATGAGGAATTTACTCACAAATTTAGCAAAGAAAGCACGAATTAGAAGGGAAAATGGCTTTAATGGAACTAAAAGAAGATGCCCCAAAGCCAACAAGGAGAAGAAAAAAAATGACCTTTTTTTTTTTTTTTTTTTTCTGGGGAATATTAAGATACCACTTGGAATTCGGTTAAATTCACTAACCTCTGCTTTCTAACCCATAAGCAATTAAAGCCAACAGGCCTGTGGATTAGGACCGTAAACGAGTCAAGTAGAGCCAAGTGCTAGCCAAGGTTCAAGTTTGGCTCATTAAATTAATGAGCTCAAAATAAGACTTGAGCTTGGTTTTTGTTTAGCTTACAATTGAGTTCAATGAGCCATTTATTGAGACAATCTCGAGCTGAGTTAGGGTTGTTAGGTTATTTAAAGTAGGGTTAATTACATTTTTGTACTATCAACTTTGGGGGTAATTTCAATTTAGTCCACGAACTTGACATTGACTTAATTTTGGGACAATTTTAAACTCTGTGTTTCAATGTGGGACAGGAGGTGATGGACGTTAGGATTTTTTACGGAGCAGTCACATGCCCCGCACGTGCTGCTGATGTGGATCTCATGTGGCATCAAACTTTCTGCATTAATTACTTTTTTGTACCATCAACTTTGGAGGTAGTCTCAATTTAATCCACAAATTTGACATTGACTCAATTTTGGGACAATTTTTAACTTTCTGTTTGAATGTGGGACAAGGATGGTGGACGTTAAGATTTTTAACGAAGCAATAATTGAAGAAGATATAAGGATTCTTCAAAGTTGAAGATTTGATAACAAAAAAGACCCATGTAGAATTCGGGTATGTTTTCAACCCGTTCCAAGGAAGGAGATGAAGCACCTTGCCACATGTCACACACACATAATCTTGGGTTTTTAATTTTAAAAAAGTCGAAATAAATGTTAGATAATATTTTTAAAAAATCCAAAAAATTCAGTAAATTACCAAAAATTAGGGAAATAATTGTTCGAATAATCATTTTCCTATCTTTTTTTTTTTAAATGCAAAAATTTCTTAAAATTTGGAAATAATTTTCAAATAATCATATTCCTAATTTTTAATTTTAAAAAAATCCAGAAAATTATTAAACTTAGGAATTGATTTTAAAAATTGATTTTTGGGAAATAATTGTTCAAATAATCATTTTCCTAATTTTTACTTTTTTAAAACAAATGCATAAAATTCATAAAATTTTGAAATAATTGTTCAAATAATCACTTGACTGCTCTGTAAAAAGTCCTAACGTCCGTCACGTCCTTCACCCTTGTCCCACATTAAAACATGAAGTTAAAAATTGTCCCAAAATTGAGTCAATGTTAAGTTCGTGCACTAAATTGAAACTATTTCCAAAGTTGATGGTACAAAAAAGTAATTAACCCCTTTGTTTGATGCCAAGTGGGATCCACATCAACAGCACGTGCGGGGCACGTGACTATTCCGTTAAAATCTTAACGTCCGTTACCCCCTTGAAACACAAAGTTAAAAATTGTCTCAAAATTGAGTCAGTGTCAAGTTCGTGGACTAAATTAAAACTACCCCCAAAGTTTATGGTACAAAAAAGTAATTAACCCTTTAAAGTATTAATGAGGTTAACAATCCAAGTAGTAGTCCATCCGAGCTTGGCTCAATACACTAACGAGTTCAAAAATTATGGTTAAGCTTGACTCATTTAACTTACAAATGACGTCCAACGAACATTTTTATTAAGTTCATCTCAAGTCAAGTCTGAGCAGCCTGGATCATCTTACAACAGAACCAGTGATGTTATTACATCGAACGAACATTTTTATTAAGTCCATCTCAAATCAAGCCTGAGCAGCTTAGATCATCTTACAGCAGGGACCAGTGATGTTATTAAATAGGCAAGGAACAATAGTGGTTTAACCAATTTTTTTTCTTTCGCTAAACACACACAAAGATGCACATTCTTTGTGAGACACAAATGACCGTACACGAATCTATTTTATTTTCCCCAAATTTTCCGTTTCAACTAAAATTTGTAAAGAACAGTCAAGTAATTTTTTTTTCCCCCCAAATTTCGTGGTAGTAATCAATTCTAAATCTAAATCTAAATCTTCCAACTTTACTCTTATTAATAGCCAACAAAAACCAACTTTACTCTTTATCATTTTAGGTATCACTGATTTTTTTTTTTTTTTAAATAATTTTATGAAAAAGACCAAATCTCGAACAAATTTTTTAAAGAAAAATACTATCGATTTAATCATCAAGATGGACCGTATGACATGCTCTAATCTTCATTTCCAAGGAACCTAACAAATTTCTACCCAATTAAATTTGTACATGGTAACTGTACCTCTAGTGGTTGCAGCAGGAGGAGGAGGAAGAAGGCTCGGTGCAGGCGCTGGTGCCGTGGCTCTGGCTGTGGCATTGTAGAACGGGTACAATTCGTACCTAACATTACAACTTGGAAGCAGAACCCTTGCACCTTGTTTTCCACCGCAGCAATTTGGGAAATTAGCGATAGCCCCCGTCAGACACCTATTGCATTCGTAAGCCGTTAAATCCGGCGTGCACTGCGCCAGACAATAAAGCGTTTGAAGCGCCGTGAAATTCGCCGTTTTGGTCGCATACTTCTCGCCGGCCGTTTGATCATTCCCAGTCAGGCTGGCTAAGTCGCGCAACGTCTCCCCGAGTAACCGATTGAACCGGTCTTGATCCGAGATATTTTGCGTATTGAGCAAAGATACCCCGGGCACTTCCGTCAAAGTGGAGAAGATGGATCGGTTGGAGTAGCGTAACATGCACTCGTCGTACCAGATATAGATCACTTTCTGCCTGGTGCACCGTTGCACCGTCTCTCGACTTGCCGTCGCCACACACTCTTGACAGACATCGGTTGAAACGTCGCCTCGGCAGAGAAAGAGACCGTAAGCTATGTCCGGAGGGTTCCGGCCGACGGTGGTGTTGTAGAATCCGTTGTCCCGGCCGGTAGCGTTGGAGGAGAGAGAAGAGAGGAGAAGATCACGATTGGTTTGGTAGGTGCTGTTTGGAGAGAAAGTAGTAGTGTTGTCACAAAAATGATCGAGGTAAGTTGGAGCTGCTTCAGTACTGCTAAGAACAAAGAGAAATATAAGGGTTAGTGCAGATACAAGGAAGGAAGGCATTTTGATGATGAAACCTCTTCCTATCACTTTGCGGGCATGTGTGGTAGGTTTTAGTACTACAGATTTTTCCCTTTTTTTTTGTTTTTTTTTATCGGGTACAGACTCAGATAGGACGAGGGTATGAGTGGTGGGGATGCAAAGCTTTGCCGTGTCACCATGGGCATGGGGAGAAAAGGCTTTCGGAGTCAAATCAACGTACGAACTTTGACTTTTGTGTCAACAGATGCCCTCTGCGACGAGTGATTCTTCCATTTAATTGTGACACGGTAGTTGGTGTCACAAGTGCATAGTAGCCAAATAAGGAATCAAACAAAATGGGATAATAAGATCAAAATGTACATTCATCATCTCACATTACTTAGTTCTCTTGTGTATCACTTGGTTATATTACAGTTACATAAAAGTTTTTCTCTTCTACAATATAATTGATGTGGTATCATAAATTAATAGAGATAAAATAAAATGAAATTGTTAAAGTATTTTTTTGTCTCTTAATCTTATTTTGCTTTATCCCTATTAACTTATGACATCATGTGATTGTATCCTAGTTACATGGAAGACTCACTACTAAAGATTGAGTCAAGTAAATCCACTAGATCGTAGTATTACTCAATCTTTGGGAAAACAAGGTGAGAAAAATGAGATTGATGGGGACGGAAGTAGTTGTGTTCGTGGTTTCAATTTACACTAAGAGCCAAACCGAATCGAATTAAATCGGTTAGTTTAATTTGCATTTTTCTTTTTTTAATCATTTGGTTTGGTTTGATTTTGTTTCTAATTTTAAAAAATTAAATTAAATTAAATTGGTTCAATATTGGTTTGTAACTTTGTATGTTAAAAAAACCAAATCAAATTGAAAAAATCAAATTATATTTTAAAATATAATAATATTAGGGGGAATTATAGATAGGGCTCAGCTACAATCAGATAAATACAATGCAATAAAAATGACTATTAACTTCTTAGTGAATGACTACTAACTTAACTAAGAATGACTTTTAATTGTAATTATTTGCCCGTAGCCGGACCTATCTATAATGAGTGCTACTACACAAGACCAGTCCTTCCAACGAAATCGTTGGGCGACTGATGTGGATTGTTTTTTTAAAGAGTTTCCGTTAAAACTAATGAAATTCAAAACAATGATTTGACGAAATTACCCATTCATCTTCCACTTCATCTTTCTGTAACTCCACTCTTTCTCCTTCTATACCCCCCCAAACAAACTCACAGTCCCTCTCCCTCCGCATCTTTCTCTACAAAGTAGGAGACAGTCACCTTTTTTTGTGAGAAAAACTAGTTTGATCCAACCAAAAAAAAAAAAAAGAGCATGAAGAATAAGAAGAAGACGATTGAGAAACTTATTTTTTGGGATTTTAACTAGAAAAATCTACTTTTCTTTTAATGAAAATCTAGCTAAGTTTACAAAAAATTTAGCTAAGTTTGCAAAAATCTAGCTATGTTTACAAAAAAATCTAGTTAAGTTTATAAAAAATTTAGCTAAGTTTACAAAAATCTAGCTAAGTTTACCAAAAACCTAGCTAAGTTTACAAAATCTAGTTACCTTACAAGCTTTATCATCACAGCCTCAATCCGTAGCCATGGAATCTCTGATCACCCAGAAAAAAGGGTAAAAAAGAAAAAAAGGAAGAACAACAGCATGGCTTGGAGATTGCTGGTAGAATAAGAAAGGACCACACCTCCGTCACAACAAGATGCCTCCAGTGCTATGCACCAGATCTAGCACTAACCCAGGCCATCTCCACCTTTTAGTTGGATGAGAATCGACGGTGAGCATCTCAAGCCTTAACCCAACCCGTGAAATTAATGGTGATTATCACCAATAACACTGAAAATCTCTCCACCGCCGATCTCAACAACTATGTGATGGTGCCGACAGCTTTGGGCGTTCCTATGGAGAAGAGAAGAGAGAGAGAGAGAG
The DNA here is from genome assembly GCA_039720395.1 of Liquidambar formosana. Lineage (NCBI taxonomy): Eukaryota > Viridiplantae > Streptophyta > Magnoliopsida > Saxifragales > Altingiaceae > Liquidambar > Liquidambar formosana. Next base: position 24,500 of record JBBPBK010000404.1, on the reverse strand, counting down.
AGATACTTTGGTGATCTGATAGCTAAATAGTGAAAGGGGAAGAAAAACAAAACATTAACGAGGAGAGAGGAGAGTGATGCCTGAGGAGTGAGAGAGAAAGTTAGGAATGGGAAAAGTAAAGGAGAGACTCACGGTTAACGAGGTACTTTTTGACTAATTCTGAAATGTATTAATTGTATCTGATACGCCCCTCATGGTTAGTATATTTGAATATTTGATGCATTTTTCAATTGTCACTCCAATACAATATAAAAGGGTATTAGCAGAATTTCACGGTCTCGGCTCTTGAGGTAGGCGAACGGCACTGGGCCTACAAAGCATTTCTCATCTGTAATTCCTACATAATATTATATATCAAACTTCAATATATAAATTTCCTATCATTTAGATTGACATATGTTATATGTTTTCATCTTAATATAATGTTTAATGCTTTTTTTAATTAACAATATCTAATTCTATCAAAAAAACTATTTTTATTTTTAATTTGAATTGTTTTTTTCTCAATGTGTTGTATATCTAATCATTTATAATTTGATGCTACTTAATAGAAGAAAACCGAAACAAAACCAATATCTTTTTTTTATATTTAGTTTGATTTTTTTTTTAATTTTAATAATATGATTTGGTTTTGATTCGACAAGCATCAAACCTTTTGAAATTTACTCAAAAGCGAAAAGCCAAATCAAATCAAACCACCAACACCATAGAAGGAAGTGACAGCATGATGACGCTGGTTGTGGACTTCCCAACACCAAGGGGAAAAGTGTGTCGTCGCTTGTCGCTCCGGGATTGGTTAATTGGATTTTTCAAGAAGTGGATAAGAGTATTTCTAGTGTTTTGTCCTATTTTACGCGTGTAATTTTTATTTTAACACATGCAACAATGATAATGCAATATGTAATTTTTTAACACAATTACATATCTTTCTTTTTTCTAGAAACTTTTGTGCTAAAACCATTTTAACACAATGATTTGCTATTACTATTCTTTGACACATCCACACTATTGAAACACCAGCAAAATATGCTATTAATATAACATAACAATACCAAGATGCTTTAAGTAATTAACTTTTTTTTCTTTTTTATAGCTAATTTTCACTTCGCTTTCTTTTGTAAACTAATTAGATATCTAAAGCCTACCTTTGCCCGAAAGGTTTTTCACGTACGATGTATCGGAATTTGTAAGTCCATGTAGGATTTAAACATAAGAACTCCGTTGATCTTTTCTAAGTCGTGACAGAACTCAAAACCACCTGCAATGGTGGTTCTTACATTTTCTTCTCTTTTTTTCATTAGTTAAACTGGTTTTCACATTCACAAACACACAGCAAAATTTTAAAATAAATCAAAAAATCAATTTTGCAACTCTCAAAACCTCATACTTTAGGATACCACCACCAATTTTCCGATTTTGATATATGGGGCGGTGGTGGGGTGACCGAGTGTAAAGAGGAATGGGATATGATGGGGTATGAGAATTGTTTTTGGAGTCGAGATATTTTTGAAAATAATGGGGTGTACCTAAAAAATAAATTAATTTTTTAATTTTTTTTATTAGGGAGGTATTAAGAAATGGGATGTGAGTAACTAACAGGAGTATCCCACCTTTTACTCCTATCGAAATTTCAGTTCAAACTATTCTCTTAATGGTCTGTATGCAATGTTCTATACCCTCATAGATAATGATATCTGCGATGAATTAAAACAATGACCTCTAGAGAGTACACCCAGGTCCAGGGATGGAACTAGGATTTCATTTTTAAGGGGGCCAATTGCATACTGACATCGCTCAATTTGTTTCAACAATAAATTGTTATTAGAATTTTTATATGCATAATAGAAAGCTTTCCTTTTCAATGCATTTCAATTTGCTATTTCTTTCAAGAAAAAACTTTTCCTAAAATCAATTTCATCAGAATGAAAAGAGCCCAATAAAAGAGCCAATCTTTCCTCAATTAGTTAATACTGGCTTAATAGGATGCCTATGACAACTGGTAAAACCCCAAGTTTTATGGGCATCCACCAAGCTATGCTAATGGGAATTGGTTTTATATATAACACATGCCTTATTTGAGGGATAAATCAATAAATGGAGGTCTCAATGACAACACTGTGCTTCTTGTCTCTTGCATATATGATAGTTTTGGCATGAGTTGACATAGGGATGCAAAAAAAATTCAAAAAGGATAGGAGGGCCATGGCCCCCTTTGGCCCTTGAGTGGCTCCGTCCCTCCCTGCCATGGCTAACTGAATAACCAACCCCGCAAGGACCTGAGATGTGGAAACAATTTAGTGGCATGACAATAATGATCCCCCTAAGAATATAATTAATTTAATTTCTTTGCTCAGAAAAGTGGTAGTGCATGATTCCCTAAGAATATACTCCATAATAAGTACTGGGTTAATAGATAGGGATATTAATATGTCCTTAACCATCTTTTTAGACGTTGATAATTTGCACCATAGTAAATGCTTTTCTTAACTTGACTTCATGTACAGAAATCCATATGAAGTAGTGTCACAGCCACCATATGATGAGTAAGTGTACCAAAACGAGCTCCCATATAAGACTTTGCTAATCTCTCAACAAAGGCTGCCCATATTATCAACAAGCCTCTATGGCATAAATAGCCTTTTTAAAGGTACTAAGGCTAGTCTAGTGGTGAAAGGGGGTGGGTAATGCCATAATGGGTAGGATTAGGATGCATCAAGGGTTCGAACCCCTCTAATTGTACCCCCTACCCCCCAAAAAATAAAAAAATAAAAAAAGCCTAAGTCTCTTTGGCATTCCTTTATCTATGTATAACACATGTTATTTCTTGAGTGCGTCTTCACTAACCAACTAAGCGGGGTTAAAAGTCTTTTGAGATTTCTATTCAGCAATTAATATTTGTTTAACATCTATTTTTTGCTTCGATTAGGAAACTTTGAAGAGGGACTAAATCTATCCAAGACACCGTGACTTGTCTCTAGACAGAGAAACATATGCAAATAGGGTTCAGATGAAATGGCAATGGATTTGGTGTGGTAGGGTATAGAGAAAATGGGAAGACTGAGTTGAGGAAAATTCAGAAAATTCCAGAAATAAAGAGGGGTGGTTGGTGGTTTTGTGATACAGCTCAAAATCTTTGAAAATAAAAATTAAGAAAATAAGAGAGGGAGGAAGAAGGAGATAGCTGTATTGGATTAAGTAATGAAAATTACAACCCAAAACACAAGGGTGAGAAGGGTCAATTTAGGGACTATTTGGGTTGGGACTCGATCTCTTACTGACAAGAGGACCACTAAACTGTAGTAAAGGGCCAGAAGCACTATCAAATATAAAAGAGTTCAACCTCTCTTTACACCCTAAAAATCGGCCTAACAACTTCTGTATTAATGTTCGGCCAAGAATCATGACAGCGATTCAAAATAGCCGAATTCTTCGGCAAAATAGATAGTTACTGGTCGCTAAGCACAACGTGCAGGGTTGAGACTTTTAAATCGACCAGGCGAGGCCGAATTGTTATTTGTGAGGAGAAACAGTTAATTAACCACGTGATGAAAATGGTTTCTGGAATGAGATCGTGGAGGGCTCCATGTGATGGAAATGGTTTCTGGAATATGATCATGGAGAGCTATAGAACGTGGTGGTTATGGGAGTTGAACGATCATGAAAGTGGGCAGTTAATGGGCGAAGTCTAAGGAGCAGTTATGGATGAAGCATATAAAACAGGGAAAGCAGCCATTTGGAAAAGGGATATATTTTTTTCAACATCAATCAACAAACCAGTTCTCAGGAACTTTATCTTTTTCGTTTTCTTTTAGAATTCTAAGACTTTAAACCCAGAAACGTGTGCTCCTTTTTGGTCAAAGGCGTGTGTACCTCTTTGTCTATCACTGTAATTTCAGGAATTGATTAATGAAAATGACTTCCTCCGTGGTAAGCATTTCTTTTTAGTTTCTGTTATTATCTTGTTTATTTGGTTACTTGTCACAGAAAAGTCCTTGAAGCCATTCAAGGCAAGGTAAAACCTACAACTCGTCACAGTTTAGTGACTGGCACGCTCACGCAACCCAATCCCCAGAATCAAAATTTTGGAGGAAACAACCTCCAACTTTCCTTTCTATTCTACATATTTTATAGGGGTAAAAGGGGAAGGAGATAACATAAAAGTGAAAGAAAAAAAAAATGGACACCACAAACTAGTCGTCAAAAAGTAGGCATTGCACTTTCCATTGCAAAAAATGCACACCAAAAGCATGGGGCCCCATGCTTCCCAGGCTACATGATTTTTGTGTGTGATAAATGATAATGATGCAAGCAGTGATTATTAGGTGCGGTGAGAGTCCACTAGTTGTAGAATTTTTGAAATGATTTAAAGTTTTCATTTTAATGTTATTTGAAATAGCAGAAACATATAGAGAAAATAAAGGGTAAATTACAAGCAGACCCCCTCTAAAATCTGACTATTACAAATACACCCCCTCACGTTTTTAAAATTACACCGACATCCCCTACTTTACAAAATAAACTACAAAAAGACCCCTCCTTCTAACTTCCGTCCATTAATCCGTTAAATCATATTCAAATTTTTTCAAAATACCCTAACTACCCTTAGTGGATGATAACTTCCATGTTAAATGCGTATAGCTCACCAGTCCAATAATTCATCCAATACTTTTGAATTTTTTAATTATTATTGATAAACAACTAAAAGATAATATATATATATATATATAAGAAAAATGCTAAAAACAATTTAAATTTTCTGTCCAACTGATGTGACAGCTGTCAAATTTGCTGTTTAGAAACAATTATTTATTTAATTAAATTTTTAATTGATTTGCAAAATAAAAAATAAAAAAATTGATTTGCTAAGTTGCCACCTCATTTGAGTAAGTAGATTTGAGTAAAAAAAAAAAGGGGGGGGGGTTATGTAGCATTACTCATATGTAGAAATAAATAAAAAGAATTATTACAATGGAGATGCAAGTATAAAGGTGGCAAATGAGGTGGTAACTTAGCAAATCAATTTTTTTTTTTTAATTTTTACACATCAATTAAATAGATAATCGTTTCTAATGAGCAAATCTGATGGCTACCACATTAGTTGAACAAAAATTTAAGCTTTTTGGCATTTTTCTTTTATATATATATAATCTTTTAGTTGTTTATCAATAAATAAATAAATCAATCAAATGTACTAGATGAATGTGTTGGACTGATGAGTTATATGCATTTAACATGGAAGTTGTCATCCAATAAGGGTAATTAGGGTATTTTGAAAAAAATTGGAAGTGATTTAACAGATTATGGATGGAAGTTAGAAGGAGGGGGTCTTAATGTAATTTCAGAAACGTGAGGGGGTCTATTTGTAATTGTCAGATTTTAGAGGGGGTCTTAATGTAATTTACCCGAAAATAAATGAATTTGGGAAAATCTCCAACCCAATTGAAAGCCTCAGAATCCCCGACCAAAAAGAAAAAGAACAATTGAAAGCCTTCGAATCCACAAGGACAATAGTGAAACTCCGAAATTTTACTAATGTTATTATCAAAACAAAGGTTTCCAAAAATAGTAAAATAAAAATTTTTATGGCTTAAAAGATGGAATTTTGTTAAAAGGTAAAAATCAATGTCGAAGTGATGGATTTTGATGATCTCCATGTTTATTTTTTTAAGGTACAAGCACCAATGAAAACCAACGAATAATTAGAGAATATTTTAATCCTACACCGCGCGTGAATATGCAAGGCTTTTTTTTTTGGTTAATGAATATGCAAAGTTTTGCCGTCTCCACTGGGCACCTGGGGTCAAGTCAACATAGCGATTTTGATTTTTGTTTAAGATGGAGGATAAAGTCAAGTAAATTCTGGTAGGGTTGGTGGAAGATAACGGAGAGAGGAATGAAATTGACAGGGACAGAAGTGAAAGAGTGAACTTTCTTTAACACTAAGGACAAGGGAAAACCGAGTCGTCACTTTGGGCCGGGTTGGTTAATTGGACTTTAGGACTCAAAACCACATTTTTAATCCAATCCAAGTCAGTTGTTGCATTTATTTATAATTTTCTTGATAATACTTGTGAGATTATGATTCATGATTCCCGAATAGGAATATTGCAAGTGATGGTGCATGACAGACAAAAGCAGAGTCCTCAAATCCTAGCCCTTTTTTTCTTTCTTTTTTTTCGCTGGTCTGTCCATTTTTCCACTGGGATATGGCAATATTAATTCTATATTAATTAGTGGTAGACTGGTTGGTTAATAAATATTACTCCTAATGTGTCTTGACCTCTTTGGCATTTGTTAACTACATATATCCTATCATGTTCCTCGAGTGCGTGTTAATTCACAGACCAATTGATAGAGCAGGTTAAAATCTCTACTCGATTCGATTCGATTCGATTTTGAGTGTTTCTACGCCTGTGTCATGCTTAATGTTTTATAATTCCCATAGCTGGTCCGCCAACATAAAAATGTAGTCATGTACACCTTATGAACATGAATCCACTTTGATTCAATTTGCAAATTTAGTCTTATAGTTTTTGAGTTGATTCAAAAATTACACTTCAATGTTATTTTAAATACATAAAAAACTCTGTAACTAATTTAACTCGAGATTTATTGAATTATATTATACTTTTCAAAATTACAAACACCAATGAACCTGTCATCATGGTTCCCTACCAGTTGAATCTCATTGATTGATACAGGTACAAGCATGAAAGTCAGAATTATAATATACTTTTTTAAATGCACAAAATTAGTTACTGTTTCGTACTAGAATTAGACTTATTTTCTTATAAATAAGCTTGCTATCATACTTATTGTTTGGTTTTTGCTATTGAATTCCTATTTAATAAGAGTTTCATCTTTATTTTTCTTTTTATTCTTTGTGTTATAGGATCACAAGACTTTAGATGCTTATCGATTTCAATTAGTTTCGTAGAAAGAACTAATAGAGTTTGTGAAAGGTGTCAATTGATTAGCCAGATTTGTCACACCCATAAATGCTCGATGCATCAAAAATAGACCCAGCATAGAGTGTGTACCAATGGGTTATTTATTTATTTTTTTTATCTGACGCAAAAAAAAAAAAAAAAAAAAAAAAAAAAGGCCCTTCTTTTAATTCTGAGTTGAAAGTTCTATTTGTATATTCTAAACTATATTTATTTGGGAGACCATTAATTTTGTCCACTGATGCAGCGGAAAGGCACAAAGACTGAAAGATTAAAGCCAAAATTTTAAACCCACATTAGGATCTTAAATTTCATTGGTGCCATGAATTTGTCAGTAGAATGAAGAAAAAACTTTCAAAAATTGTAAAGATGAAAATTTAAATGATAAACTCTCAGAAATTTTAAAGATGAAAATTTAATGATAATTAACCAAGGCCTATTAGCTTCACAAAACTGTAATCATAATTAAAAACCTTCATATATATATTTTATTTATTTATTTATACCAAACGAGGAGTATTCCAAACCAATTAGGCCCAAACTAATCTCCCTCATACAACCACATTTAATAACTCAATTTTGACTACTAAAATCATAAAATTAAAAATAAGGAAATCAAGCCCTAAACTCTTGAGGACTATAGAAATATGAATTAACAGACACTCACAAGTTACAATGGTAAAATGCCATGATTTTTCTAAATCTTGTCCAACAATACTCGCACTATCTCGGGTATAGTTCAGTGATGGATGCTTCGTTCACGGACGATGGCACTAATTTGCTTGTAGCTTGATTTGACTCAAACCCCATTGCTGGCATGTTTGACTCTGTTCTACTATGAGGAAAGAAGGCTGGTTGACGAGGAAATGGTGAGGTAACTGAGAAGTTGTTGAGCATGAGAACTATTGATGCCATTAAGGGTCTGTCAGCTGGATCTTCTTGAACACATAATAAACCGATATGGATACATCTAATGACTTCATTTCTTAAATAAGATTCTGTCAGAGTCGAATCTATCAATCCTACGGGTGTTTCACCCCTCCAATGTTTCCAAGCCTGCAACAATTCATTAACTCACTCTCAAAGACTTAGAGATATGATATTTGGTGATATACATTAACAGAAGAAGGGAAATTTTGCAAATACTTGGTTTGTACTCACATAGCTCAGAAGGTCCTCGGCACTGTTTGATTGATAGAAATCACTATTCTTCTTGCCACTTACAATCTCGAGAATTAATACACCAAAACTGAAGAAATCGGATTTTACAGAGAATTGTCCACGCATTAAGTACTCTGGAGACATATAACCACTGTAATATAGAAAAAAGGATATGAGAGAGGTTGTTCAATTTCTACTTTGCTAATTGTTTCTATAATTATATTAGAAATTAGCCATGCTCCATAGATGATGTGATGTAGAAAGCGCGCATATACTAAAGCATTGATTGGAAATTTAAGGAAGCTTTGGTAAACAACGGATCTATAATGTTGTCCAAGTTTATGAGGAATTTTTTATTTACTAGAAAGATCGTTTCTTTCTTTATCGTTGGGTTTATAGGCATGGAACAACTAATAAATTCCTTGATACAGAATATTTGAAAACAGATAAGGGAGAAGAATTTACTATGTCCCCACAATTCGACTTGTACTTCCTCGAGTCTGATCCACACCAAAAATCCTTGCCATGCCAAAATCTGATATTTTTGGGTTCATATCCTCATCTAACAAAATGTTGCTAGCTTTGAGATCACGGTGTATAATTTTGAGTCGAGAATCTTCATGAAGATAAAGCATCCCTCGAGCGATCCCTCCTATAATCTTGTAACGTCTCGACCAATCCAATTGTGCTCGTTTTTCAGGATCTATAATTCGTTAAGAAAAATGTCCATGTTAGAATTAATGAATAAAATTCCGATTTATTGTGAAGTGATTCTATTAGATTCATAAAGACCCACATCTTAAATGAAAGGAAATTTTTTGTCTTTCAAAATGCTGATGGATGATCACACCCAAGTTTGTACTCATTAATTTCTTGTTTCGTTAAAAACGTTTACTCTTTATGACAATTATGCATATATTTCATAGAAGAAACTGTAACACGATAACTTAAGAAGTAGAGATATGTTCAGATGGACCAAACCAAATAGAAAGTAGTCAAGGCTTCTATTGGGCACAAATTCATAGACGAGTATCTTTTCCCTTCTCTCTACGCAAAACCCCAGCAACCTAACAAGATTTATATGCTGAAGTCGGGCTACCAATACAACCTCGTTCTTAAATTCTTGTGCACCTTGCCCAGAGCCTCTAGATAGCCTCTTCACAGCTATTTGTTGTCCTTCACAAAGTATACCCTAAGAATAGACCATTAAAAAATGTTAAAACAATCTATATATATTCATAAGCTTTGAATCTCAAACTTCGAAAGCTTTTGAACATTAATTTTTGACACGTTTGACAAACGTGGATTTTACTTAGCTATAAGTTCCTTACCTTGTACACACTGCCAAATCCACCTTCACCAATCTTGGTATCATCAGAAAAGTTGTTTGTGGCAGTTTCGATTGCTCCCAGTTCAAATTGTGAGGATTGCACAGTAGAAATCTCATTTACAACTACTCAAAGTACCAAACATTAAAGTTTCGTCAATGATACTATCAGTCTTGATCACGTCAGCACATATTGATATAAGTTATATTAACACAATGCTTTAAAAGTTGTGTTGTCCAATGTATCCTAAAACCCATCAATGCATAGGGTACGACCTATAATACGGGTGTTAATATAAATTATATTACCACGTCCACACTTGACCGTCATCCTATATATAAGCAGATAAAAAATAAATGGAATCTACAATTAACCCCCCCCGGCGGGGCGGGGCGGGGCGCGGGGCGGAGTCTCCTTACCATTTTCATGTTTTATAGCATTGTAATTCTTCCTTGCCTTCCAACTTACAAAACAGTAGCACATAGTGGAGAAAAGCATGACAGAGACAACTGTTGCAACAACGATGACAATAGTTCTTCGTGATGAGTTTCCTGCATAAACAAGAACACTTCTTATTGATACCATACTATATAACTGACCTTGTGAGATTTGCTTTTGTCCTGCATAATGAAAAAATAAATAGAATCCAAATTTTCAGCCGAATTGATAAAAAATTTAAACGTGGCTTGCTTTTTAAACCCAAATATTTCCAAATTTACAGCTACACACACATATATCTGTTCATCGATCTAGTTAACAAGATCCAACTACGTACTACTAATGAAAAATCATTTGCAATCTAAACTAACGAAAAAAAAAAAAGGCCTTGCTAAGTAGGACTAAACACTAAGCATGAAAGAATCTTGAAATCGGAATTAAAATACCCTTATGCCATGTTTGTTTGGTTGGAATAAAATGAGTGGAAATGAAATCTGATTCCATACTTAAAATAGCCTGGAATAGAGTAGAATGGTCTATTTCTCTTTTTTGATTCCATTCCAGTTCAACTACCTCATCCGAACACGCCGTTGGGAATGAATTGGAATGTGATTTCATTCCATCCATTCCATTCCAAACAAACAAACATAGCCTTAATACAGTTATACCCCATTCAATTGACAAGTGCTCTTTTCTATCAGTTTCCTATTCATATCTAACTAGAAATTATTTCTGTTCTGATTTGTCATGATCCCCTGTTTTTTTTTTTTTTCAAACGATAAAAGATGGATTTATTCAAGAAACCCTGAAGAGGTTGCAAAGATGAGGGCATATCCTCCTCAAGATAAGGGGATAGCCAAGAAGGAGAGACTTCAATCCATACATCAAGATTTCTGTTCTGATTTGTCATGATCCCCTGTTAATGTTCCACTATTTTTTATTTTTTTTCACCCCTGTAGATAGACAATTTTATTAACTAATAAAAAGGAACCATGGCTAAATCAGATCAGAAATCAGAGATTTCAATGGGGAACATTGTGCACCCCTCTTTTGTAGTCTCAGAAGTCAACAGACAAGGCACGGCCCCACGACATTCATTGGTGGAAGGACGTTATGTCCACACCGAAGCCAATAATGCTGAGACGATGTGGGATCCCAAAGAGAAGACACACTTCGTGTTTAACTATGGGAAATGACTTTAGACTTTCCTTAATAGTACCAAAAGAAATCTCATAATGTGGTATGATGGGCACCTTTGATAGTGTTATTTAGCCTCATAGTCTACCTTTATTTTCACATCATATCATGAGAAATTTTTTGAGAGCTGTTAAAAGGGGGTCCAATAACATTACCATTTAATTATTCCTTGTTTTATTTTTTTTCTTTTCATATGAAAGACACCCATCCTTCCCTTCTGCCAGAGCATAAGAAGAATCAAAGGTAATGCTATTGGATCCCCTTAACAGCCCCCAAATCCACCCCTTGATGTGGCTACCTCTTTTACTCCAAAAGCATCAACGTGTTTCTAAACCAAAAAACAGTTATTGGCTGGAGCCATGTCAAGGATGGTTTTGGGGGGTTCTTAGGGAGGTCTAGAAGCATTTCTCAAAGAATTAGATTGGGGGAAACCATCACTCTTACCTCCACAAGTGTATCAGCTAGAAAAAAGTGGCAAAAAGAGTGGTAATACTCTCTTCCGTTAAGATCTATCCATCCAAAAAGGGCCGGAGAAAAAAAATCCTAATGCACAGGCACAATGCTACCTGCTAATCAATTTTAATTTTTTTTGGCTAAAAACACACAAATAAACACAAGCATATCACACAACAATGAGAAAGTCTACAGAACACGAACACAGCCAAAGGAGCCTAAAATGGGCTGGGCCGCTCTTCATGCGGGCCGGGCCTAATTGGGCTTTCCTATTCTTCAAGTTGGGCTAAAGAAAAAAAATCAAAGCACAGGCCCGATCTTGGGCTTAAGGCATACTTTGATCTTATGTTCGGCTTTGGGCTAGGCTTAATTCAGGCCAACTTCTTTTTCTTTTTCTTTTTTTTTTAAATTTTATCAAACAAATTATATATATTATAACGCCATTTGCAAACATTATATAATTATTTATATGATTTAATAAACTTTGTAACTTATAATAAAACATTTGCAAAATGGCCACAATCGATAAGCCAACAATTTGAAGCATTTGGTTCACATATTTATTTTCTTTATTATAGGTCAGTATGTTATCAACTTATCATGTGATGTGATGATGTGAGTGTTTCGCAACAATTAAAGATTTAAAGATTGAAATATAATCGTTGGGAGTTGTTTCTTATTTGTTTGTGACATTTGTAAATTCTATTTGATTATTTTTTTAATCTCATTGAAATCTAATGATAAATATAATTCATATAATAATAGTATATTATTTTATATAAGAAGGGGTAACTTCAAGCTGACCATTAGGTTGGGTTTCGAGTGGAGTTGGGCTACAAATCGTAAGTCCAAGCCGTCCATCTTTAATTAAGATTGGGTTAGGGTTAGACCTAAATGGGCTCCAAGCCGGACTTAGCCCAATTGTTAGGACCGGGCTAGGGCGGGCCATGGGATGACAGGCTAATTTTACACCCTTAGGTGTGCATGTGCATATATTTCTTTTTTGGAGTAATGATACATAGGACCACTATTAGAGGATCAAAACATAAAACCACTAATTTATCTTAATCTGATTAGTCAATGGTATTAACACTGTTAGTAGCTAAAAAAGAACTTAATATGGGAAGCCCTCAATTCCCGATTCAGATAAATGTTCTCAAAATTTAGATAAACGGGATTATAGGGGATTTCCTCAAAATTGTTGTGATCTTCTCCTTCCTTTTAGCAATTCCCAAAAGGAATCATCGACCAAAGTTTCGAGATACCTCTCGCATTCGAGTTTGGCGAAATATTCAGATAATTAACCATGAAACATCATACAAAATCACAAATTAAATCAATGCAAAATATTCAGATAATTAATCATGACACATCATACAAAATATTCATCAAGATAATACCACAACTCAACTCAACCCAATTTAGATAAATGGAATTATAAGGGTTCCTCAAAATTGCTGTGATCTTCTCATTGTTATATGATAAAACTCTCAATTTATCTGATTTGTCATATTTAGTGTTATATTGCATTCAGTGTTATCTTAAAAACATCACACTGTCATCTGGAAAAAAAAAAATCCCAATTTATCTTAATATTCATGGCACTAATCAAGAGAAAACAATGCAGGGGGAATGAATTCCTACTGTTACCTTTAAAAATAAAAAAAAATAAAAAAAAATCACAAATTCTGAATATTTATGGTTCTAAAAACATACCTGTCTTTTTTTTTTGGGTGGGGGGGGGGGGGGGTGGGGAACTCCCCATTGTTATATGATAAAACTCCTAATTTATCTGATTTGTCATGATAATGGTTGAGTTGTGATATTATCTTAGATGCATATTTTATATGATGTGTCATGGTTAATTATCTAAATATTTTGCATTGATTTAATTTGTGATTTTGTATGATGCGTCATGGTTAATTATCTGAATATTTCGCTGAACTCAAATGTCGGAGGTATCTCAAAACTTTAGTCGATAATTCCTTTTGGGAATCGCTAAAAGAAAGGAGAAGATCACAGCAATTTTGAGGAAACCCCTATAATTCCGTTTATCTAAATTTTGATAACATTTATCTGAATCGAGAATTGAAGGTTTCCCATATTAAGTTCCTTTTTAGCTACTAATGGTGTTAATGCCACTAACCAATCAGATTCAACGAAATCAATGGTCTTATGTTTTGATCCTTTAATAGTGGTCCTATGTATCACTACTCTTTTTTTGTGTGTTTAGCAAAAAAATTGAATAAAAAAATTTAAAAAAAATGATAATAATCAGGGCCTTACCACTAGAGTTTGCTGAGGTTGCCATTGCTGGTGGCAAAGCTGAGGAAGTTGCAGGAGGAGAGAGACCTAGTGCAGCAGCTGCGGGTTCATAGAAAGGGTAAATTTCAAACCTAATATTGGAACTTGGCTTAAGGACGAGTCCTCCTTGCTTTCCATCACAGCATTCGGGAATCTGCCCAATGCACCCTGATAAGCAAGTCTGGCAATCAGATGGAGATAGATCAGGGGTGCATTGCACCAACACATACAACCTAGTTGAGACTGTAAGTTCTACATCTCCAACAGCAAACATTTTACTTGAAGATACAGACACTGCCCTTTTTACAAGATAGTTCAGCACACTCAACAAGGTTGCCTTAAACCCATCTGGGTCCGATACATTATTCGCATTTTTCACACAATATTGCGGCCTTTCCTCCATTTGGGAAAATATGGACCGGTTGGCATACCGTAGCATGCAATTTTCATGCCATATAATGGCTCCTATCCGGTTTGGACATAGAAGCATGATATTTTCACTATTGGTCTCTACACAAGTCTGGCATAATTCAGGAGAGATGTCCCCTCTACATAAGAACAGACCGTACGCTCTGTTAGAACCCTGGCCGTTGCTGGTATTGTAAAATCCGTCAGCATCAGTTGCGTTAGCGATAAGGGAAGAAAAGGTGAGGGCGAGATTTTCTGGGAAGGCACTATTGGATGTGTAATTGGCTTGGTTGCAAAAAAAAGGAGGGGGGGGGGGGGGGGGGGGGGGTAGGGGGGTCGGCCGGCAGTGGTGAGAGAAAAGTGCATAATAATGGCAGAGAAGCAGAAGAGCAAGCTGTAAGGAGCCATGGTTGTGATCATGTATAATATAGTTGTAGAGGATTATAGATTTGAAGTATGATATGGTTGATCATGTATGATATAGGTGGTATTTATTAAAGGATTTGAAGTACTTAGTATTTTGCACTTAAATCTAGAGTGGTTGACGGGTGGTTCGAGGGACTCTTATTAAGCAAAAGGTTTTGAATTCAACTCTCACCACTTTTCTCAAGGTCATTTTATTGACTTTGTCCTGTAATTGTCTGATACATGTAGGATGGAGATTGCATGTACCTATGGACACTTATTAAGCAAAAGGTTTTGAATTCAACTCTCACCACTCTTCTCAAGGTCATCTCATTGACTTTATCCTGTAATTGTCTAATACATGTAGGATGGAGACTGCATGTACCTAAGGGACATTTATTAGACAATTAGTAATAATTTATATTGAACTATAATTATCTTAGTTCTCGATTAGAAATAAATCAAATTAAAAAATATTATTTGACTCATATATTTTAATTTATAATAAAATCCTATATTATTTTATTTTTATTATTGTATTACACAATAAAAATCAGATGTATATTTTAAATCTTAAAATTACCGCCACATCATATGGGATTTTATTTTCAATTAGTAATATAAATCAAATAGCACTATTCCAACCACAATCGATTAGATTCAACCGTAATTAATTATAGTTTTGTATCTTCCCAACCATTAAAAATGATTATAAAAAAAATCACTTAAAAGAGAAATTTTGAAAAAAAACATTTTTAGAAGGATAAAAATTAAATTTTAAGATGCCGGTAGAGGCCCCATTTAGATATTTACAAGAAGCGGACCTGCCAGTCCCACCATAGTCTCTCACCCTCTCGCTTACAAAGATTCTCCCCCTTGCTTTATGCTCATCTTTATCCTTACCTTTTCTCTGCCTTGTTCTTTTCTTAAAGGAAACTACAACTCCGCACTTTAATTAAAGTCATCAATGGACGACTCATACATTTCTGGGAATGCAGACATAAGATAGTGGATTTGGATTGGGGGCCACCCACCACAAAGCAGAAAAAAAAAAAAAAAAAAGGTTGGGACTTGACATAGTAAATAAATAAATAAATACATGCAGCGTGATACTCGATCCATCATGGCCTCGCGTGTGGGTTCGTGAGCTTGATTTAGATGGTTGTGCTATATGTAGACTCTAGCTTTAGAAACCCGTGCTACGTACAGATTAATTTATAAAAATTAATATTATTGGTAAATTAGAATTTTAACACAATATTTATTCTCTAAAATAGTAAAATATATTTGTTAATATAATATGTCAATTAAATTTAAAAGATATAAATAAAAATAAATTAAATAGTTCAATTAAAATAATCTTTGGTATGATGTTAGCGTAATGTATCAAACAAAATTTAACTATACTCTCAAAAAAGATAAATTATTTTGAAAAACAATTAATTTAATGGTGGAAACTTGTAAAAAATTGAAAGAACTAATACGTTATGATATTTGGTGGAAAAAGATTAAAATTATCTAGAGCCTAACCTATCCCATAATCATGATTTTTACATATTAGTATATACCAAAGTAAGTATAGCTGTTGAAGGTATCTCGAAAATTGATGATGCAGATTGTAGAATGTATGACAACGATGAATCTTGGCCTTCCATGAGGTTTCGAGTAGGTTTCACAAAGAGTGAAAAACCGTGGGGAAAAAATAAAAAATTCGTTTAAGATTAAAGAATAAAAAGATGAAAGAAAATTCTAGACTGGGAAAGAAAATAAGAGAAAAAGCCAGAAGGAGAAGAAAATAAGAGAAAGTATAAGTCTTTTCAAATAAAAGAATATTGCAGTACGATCTAAGTGAAAGCTTAGAATTAATTTACTCAGTCTGGCTCCTAAGTCTTTGTTCAATTACTAACTACTAAACCATCCACCACCGGGGGTAGTAGCCTAGTGGTGAAGGCTTTGGTTTTTAGGTGGTTGTGGATTCGAGATATGGTGATGCCCCCTTTAACCCCCTTCCATTCTGGCTAGTTGTATACCCACTAGATCTTTAAAAAAGTCTTAGCAGCCTGGTGGTCTTATGAATCTAGGAACACAACCCAGAGAAAATTTGGTGGTCTTGACCACCAGATGGTGCACCATAAAGGGACCTAAAGAAGGCATATATAGAAGCTTTCCCCATTTGCATATTTTGTTCAGCTTCCGTAGGTGTTGCAGTTCCAATTTGGAGTTCACATTGTTCGAACATGTTTAGGCTTGCTTTCTTCTCAGTCCGATTCATGTTCTCTTATATCCGGACCATTCTAGGAATCTAATTGAATAGTTTTTTGTCACCTCTAATTATATCCATGATTGTTATTGTTTACGATCAGTAAGCAAAAGTCACAACAGATAAAATGTTGGGCAGGGTTGGCTCTTGCGGCAGCAGTATCTGCACTGACCCCAATATCCATCCTTAAATCCAAATATAAAATCTTTGAGCAATGATTTTCTTTACAAACTAAACCATTATAGTTCATTGATCTTGTACGGAGATAAAATCTAACTGTAGAAATGTAGTGAATGGACGGAGCTCCTTCACCGATCGAATGACCTGTAATCAACAAAATCACTTGTCAGAGGGCGGCCATAGTGTGTCTGGCGGCCATAGTGTGTCTGGCCAAATCCTCTCCGTTGCTTAAGTCAAGTGACTTGTTTTAGAGAGAGAAAGAGGGGAGAAATGGACTAGGGTTACTGTACGTCCTCCTTTGATCAGCCTTGGTACTGTTCTATTTATAGTAGGGTGTAGATTTAACCATAGTTTGATTAGATAACAGGTTACATTAAGTCTAACTTGAGTTAGGCCCATAATAGTCTAGCCAAGGCTTACTGACTATGGTCAGGCTGGGAACGTAGTTTGGGTCGCTGTTTGTTCCATTTGTTACGGAAGCTGTGAAGCTACGTGCTCAATTCTGTATGGAGTTCAGCCCGTGGTAGGTCTCTGGGCCATGGTAGACTTCTTAAGCCCATACTAGAGAGCCATGGAGATTGGCCCATGGTGGGCTCTTAAGCCTATTTGCTGTTCGCTACTTGGGTTTTGAAATGATGGGAGCGGGCTCTAGGCCAGCTGATTTGTTGGGTTAAACAATCCCAGCTAGAAAGATGGTTGGCATGAGTGGCCTGTTCATTTAGGTGAGCATCCGCCTGTGGCCCGTTCTTATTGTGCCAGTTGGGCTAGCTCGTGAACTGAGATATGGGAACGGCTATTGCAACCCCCCATTCTTATAAGCCTACCCCCATCCTTTAGGTTTTTAAGGTTTTTTGCAAAATATAAAAAGTTTTTATCAAAACCGGCCATGGTGTCCACTAGAAAACATCATTTTAAACAACTTTGTAGAAGAAAGTTTTTCCTAAATCTATCGTTTAAATATACTTTTTATCCATTTATAGCATTTATTTCATTTTTTGCCAAAAAGTCTACCTAAACGATAGATTTTGGGAAAACTTTCTTCTGCAAAGTTGTTCAAAATGATGTTTTCTAGTGGACTAAGTGATCGGTTTTTGCAAAAACCTTTTATATTTTTCATGAAATCTTAAAAACCAAAAGGAAAGAGGTGGGCTTATAAGAATGGGGGATTGCAATAGCCGTTCCCCTGAGATATTTCCCACACAGATCTTATGAACCCATCTAAATATGAGAAAGTATATTACATGATAGACCTACTTATTTTAAACATTAATGTTTAGCAACTTAGAAATAACACCCACACATTGCATCTTGATTTAAGCACTATTCTTATTTTACAATATACTTATTATGGAGATCATCTCTATATATAGCTCAAATTAACTATCTAGGCTCTAGTTCAGTGATCGAGGCTTCGTTCACAGACCACGGCATTGATTTGCTTGTGGATTTCTCCGACTCAAGCCCCTTCATTGGCATGTCCAGCTCTGTTCTACTCCGAGCAAAGAATGCTGGTTGTTGAGGCAATTGTAGAGAAACAGAGAAACTGTTAAGCATGAGAACTACTGATGCCATTGTTGGTCGGTCAGCCATATCTTCTTGAACACATAATAAGCCAATTTGGATGCATCTAAGGACTTCAGTTCTTGAATAAGAATTTCTCAAAGTCGGATCCAGCAGTTCCAAGGGCGTGTTGTCTTTCCATTGTTTCCAAGCCTGAAACCATTCACAAAAAATGTTTTAAATGTTTACCATGTTTTTTCCTTCTTTTTTACATTGATCTGATGATATTGGTAATTTGGCATTAATAGAGGAAGAGCCAAAAGAAATAAATAAAAAGTTACAATATTCAGTTAGTACTCACATAACTCAGGAGGTCCTCAGCTAAATCTGATTGATAAAAAGAGCTGTTCTTCTTGCCACTTATAATCTCCAGAACAAGGACACCAAAACTAAAGACATCAGATTTAACAGAGAACTGTCCATGCATTGCGTATTCTGGAGACATGTAACCACTACAAGCCAGCACCATCATATAGGGGTAAGGAGAGAGCAAAGTATTTGAAATTCTATTATACAAATCATCTCCAAAATAAGTATATTAAGGTTAACCATTCTCCATAGGTTAATAACAGCAGTGAACAATGGATTGATGCTTGTCCAAGTTCAGGAGTTTTTTTCTTCTCTTTTGTACTAGGGTCTATTTTCAGACCATCTTGCATGCATCTTTTTTTTTCTTTCACTCTTGTTTAGCTTGCATCTTTGAGGTGTAAGGAACTTTTGTCCCCTCTTGTCTTCGTGCAACTTCTTTTATATATCAAAAAATTTTCCTCCTTCCACAGAGGTTTTCCCAAAAAATAAAAAAATGGTGTAGGGATTTTCTTTTTTAAAAAAGAACTAAATTTTCTTGATCTTTTTTAGTTATGGGTTTATCGGAATTTCAACACACTAATGAATTCCAGATTATTCAAAAACAGAGAGTATGGATTAATACTCACTATGTTCCAACAATTCTACTTGTGTTTCCTTGTGTCTGATCCACACCAAAAATTCTTGCCATGCCAAAATCTGAGATTTTCGCATTCATATCCCCATCTAGCAAAACATTGCTAGCTTTGAGATCACGATGTATAATTCGAAGCCGAGAATCTTCATGAAGATAAAGGATCCCTCGAGCAATCCCTTGTATAATCTTGTACCGCATTGACCAATCCAACTGTCCTTGTCTTTCAGAATCTATACATTCATCCAAATTGAGATTTCAAGTTAAATTAAGGAATTATATTTAGATAGATTATGAAATAATTGAATTCAGTTCAATTCAAAAGTAGAATGTCGAAACGAGAGACCCTAATTCTAAGAATGAAATTCAACTTGTTAGATCTTCTAATGTTCTTATCCCTCACTGGGCTTGTAATCTTTAAAATTATGCTATGTCAGAGCTTTTTCAACAGATATGTATTTCAGAGACGCCAGAAATTTACTACTGGTTAAGATCAGACAATGCGCTCTTGATGGCAATCACGTGTTCCCTTTTGATGCAAGATAAAATGCTACTTGAAAAACTAGAAATGTGTTTAGATGGTTCACACCGAATAGAAAGTAGTCGAGGCTTTTGTTGGGCACAAATTCGTAGATTAGTATCTTTTCTTCGCCTTCCAAGCAAAATCCCAAGAGCCTCACAAGATTCCTATGTTGGAGCTTGGCTACCAAAAGAACCTCATTCTTAAATTCCTCTGCACCTTGCCCTGAACTTTGAGATAGCCTCTTCACAGCTATTTGCTGCCCATTAGAAAGTATACCCTGAAAATACACAAACAAAAATCACTAAAACAATAATTTCTTGAGGAATTTTACCTCAAGTCCAAGAGCCTCCAAAAATCTTATCATTTTTACTTTCTTTAAGGATAATAACATTGTTTAGAGGATACCTGTTGAACTATCTCCTTAATGGAAAGGATCTTACCTTGTAAACACTACCAAATCCACCTTCACCGATCTTATTTTCCTCAGAGAAGTTGTTTGTAGCTGCCTGGATTGTACTCAAATCAAATTGCAAGGACTCCACAGCTGAAATATCATTCCCAACTACAGAAAGTACCAAATAGTAAATGTTTTATATAAATGGTGTGTAGATGACATTACTACAACAGCAAATTACTCGAACTTCAAACAAGAGCAAGTAAAAGATAAATGAATTGATGTCAAAACTAAATGTATTTTCTTCCATTTTACCATTCTCCTGTTTTATTGCATTGTATTTCTTCCTGGCCTCCCTCCTTAGGAAACAGTGGCATAGAATGAAGAAAAGCACCACACAGACAGCTATCGGAACAACAATGGCAATAATTTTTTGTGATGAGAATTTCTCTTTTCCTGCATAACCAAAATATATGTTTCATTTATATATCACACACGTACTATAAAATCACTTTTGAATAATAAGAAATTTATTCACAAATAAAACAAAGAAAGCACAAATTAGAGGGGAACAAGGCTTAAAAGAACTAAAAGAGGAAAAAAGAAAAAGCAAGAAAATGACCAGTTGGCAGAAGTGATCAACCGATTGTGGAACAACCTTAAAGACAAAGGCCATATCTTTGCCCCAATTGATATATTATAGATTCTGTGAACCAAAGAGAGCGGATCCACAGCCTAATACAGATTTTAATTTTGATTAAGACATTCACAGTATGCGATCAGATTTTAATTCGTCTCAATCAACGAATTTATTACAATATACTTTCGAAAAAAATAAAATATCTATTGTTTTAATTTCAGAGAATATGTATGGAGAAAGGAGGAATAAACTTTTAAAAAATACTTTATATTTTGATATTCGAGGAGGACCAACTATACATGGCCTGCCCTAATTTCTCAAAATGTCTACCCCCCATTCTTTAATTTTTGTGCATATTAGATAGTAAAGTGTACCTCTAGTGCTTGGAGCAAGAGGAGGCGCTGGTGGTGTGGTGGCTGTGACATTGTAGAACGGGTACAAGTCGTACCTAACGTTACAACTTGGAAGCAGAACCCTCCCACCTAGTTTTCCACTGCAGCAACCAGGCAGACCAGCGATGGCTATTGATAGACATCTATTGCAATCGGAAGGGGATAAATCCGGCGTGCACTGCACCAGAGTGTACAGCGTTTGCAAGCTAGTAAAATTCGCCGTTGCAGTCGCAAACTTCTTGCCGGGACTTTGATCGTTCCTCACCGCCAGCGTCGCTGCGTCGGCCATCGTATCTTGCACTAACTGATTAAGCCGGTCTTGCTCTGTCGCGTTCTGCTCATTTAGCAATGATACCCGTGGATCTTGCGCCACAGTGGCGAAGATATAACCGTTGGAGTAACGTAAGAGGCACTCGTCGTACCAAATAATCGCCACTTTCTGATTAGGGCACCGCTCCACCAGCTCTCTACTTGCAGTCGTTACGCAATCTCGACAGACGTCGGTTGAGCCATCTCCTCGGCAGAGAAAGAGGCCGTAAGCTATGTCCGGGGAGTTCCGGCCGACGGTACTGTTGTAGAATCCGTTGTCGCGAGTAGCATTAGAGGAGAGGGAAGAGAGTAGAAGATTGAGATTCGCTTGATAAGTACTGTTTGGAGTGTAAGTTGATGCGTTCGTACAAAAATGGTAGACGTAAGTAGGGGCAGCTGTAGTGGTGAGGCTGAGCAAGCTAAGGATGAAGAGAAACACAAGGGTTACTACAGAGGCATGGAAGGAAGCCATTGTCCTAGTGGTGATCAACCTCTCTCTCCCTTTCACACTATTTGGGGTCATGGGTAGAAGGTTTAATACTAGATATTTTTTCCTTTCTCCTACTCTGTATCAGATTCAGACAGAACGAGGAAATGAGTGGTGAGAATGCAACGTGGGGAGTCAATTTAGCGACTTTGGCTTTAGATCGTACGGAGGTGTAAGCGCAGCTATTTTGGAAAAGGAAAATGTAGTTAATCCCACATTTTGCCGACTACAAGAGAATAAAGGTGTTTCACTTTTTAAGATTAATTACATCAGTAGATGTCATAAATTTACTCTTTATTCGCTAAATAGGAACACGCAAATAGGGTCAGGTGAAGTGGCAATGGATTTGGTGCGATGAGAAAAACTTTCATGTAACAGTGATATGATTAGGTGGTGTTATAAATTAATGAGAATAAAATAAAATGAGATTATTAATGTACTTTTTGATTTTACAATCTCATTTTATTTGACCCCTATTAGTTTGTGACACTACCTTGCTAGTGTCACAGTTACATAAAGATTCACTTTGGTGTGATGGGTATAGGGAAGTGGGAAGAATGAGTGGTGGAAAATTCAAAAAATGCCAGAAATAAAGAGGGGTGGTTGATGGTTTTGTGATACAGCTCAAAATCTTTGAAAATAAAAATTAAGTAAAAAAATTAAGAGAAGGGGGAAGAAGGAGATAGTTGTATTGGATTAATTAATGAAAGTTACAACCCAAAAGACAAGGGTGAGAAGGGTCAATTTGGGACTATCTGGGTTGGGACTCTCTTACTAACAAGGGGACCACTAAACTGTAGTAAAGGGCCAGAAGCACTATCAAATATAAAAGAGTTCGACCTCCAACTTTCCCTTCTATTCTACATATTTTATGGGAGTAAAAGGAGAAGGAGATAACATAAAAGCGAGAAGAAAAAAAAAATGGACATTACAAACTAGTCGTCAAAAAGTAGCCACCGCACTTTCCATTGCAAAAAATGCACACCAAAAGCATGGGGCTATAACCCCATGCTTCTCAGGCTACACCATTTTTGTGTTTGATAATGAAGCAAGCAGTGATTATTGGGTGCAGTGAGAGTCAATTAGTTTTAGAATTTTTTAAATGATTTAAGGCATGTTTGATTGTTCAATTCAAAATTAATTAATTAAAAAAACTTTACATAATATTGAAAACACACTTTATTATCTTGAATTAACAAATTCATAAATAAGTGTGGAAATTCAAAATAGTAACATTTCATGAATTCTTTAAAATTGATTTTATAATATCAAATATAATAATAATTCTAATATTTTAAAATATTCTAATTCAAGATGATGAATTTATACTTTCAATTTTATATAAAATTTCTTAAATTATTTAAGTTTGAATTGTCCAACCAAATAGAACCTAGTTTTTTTAAGGTACAAACACCCATGCAAACCAAGGCGTAATTTTTTTCCTTTTTGTTTTTTTCACATGACCCAATATAATTAGATAATATTTTAATCCGACACCGTGAATATGCAAAGTTTTGCCGCCTCCCACTGGGCACCTGGGGTCAAGTCAACATAGCGACTTTGATTTTTGTCTAAGATGGAGGATAAAGTCAAGTAAAATCTGGTAGGATCGGTGGAAAATAATGGAGAGAGGAATGGGCTTGACGAGGACAGACGTGGAAGAGAGATGGCGCTACTCGTGAACTTTCTTCAACACTAAGGACAAGAGAAGACCGAGTCGTCACTTTGGGCCGGGGTTGGTTAATTGGACTTTAGGACTCAAAACCACATTTTTAATCCAATCCAAGTCAGTTGTTGCATTAATTTATTTCTTGATAATACTTTTGAGATTATGATTCATAATTCACGAATGGGAATATTGCAAGCGATGGTGCATGACAGACAAAAGCAGAGTCCTCAAATCCTAGCCTTTTATTTATTTTATTTTTTTCGCTGGTCTGTCCATTTTTCCACTGGGATATGGCAATATTAATTCTATATTAATTAGTGGTAGACTGGTAGGTTAATAAATATTACTCCTAATGAGTCTTGACCTCTTTGGCATTTGTTAACTACATATAACGTATCATGTTCCTTGAGTGCGTGTTAATTCACAGACCAATTGATCGAGTAGGTTAAAATCTCTACTCGATTCGATTTGATTCGATTTTGAATGTTTCTATGCCTGTGTTATG
>JBBPBK010000403.1:0-50000 GCA_039720395.1 Liquidambar formosana | reverse complement strand
CTTAATGTTTTATAATTCCCATAGCTGGTCCGCCAACATAAAAATGTAGTCATGTACACCTTATGAACATGAATCCACTTTGATTCAATTTGCAAATTTAGTCTTAAAGAGTTTTTTAGATGATTCAAATATTACACTTTAATGTTATTTTAAATACATAAAAAACTTTGTAACTAATTAACTTGAGATTTATTGAATTATATTATACTTTTCAAAGTTACAAACACCAATGAACCTGTCAACATGGTTCCCTACCAGTTGAATCTCATTGATTGATACAGGTACAAGCATGAAAGTCAGAATTATAATATACTTTTTTAAATGCACAGAATTAGTTACTGTTCGGTACTAGAATTAGACTTATTTTCTTATATATAAGCTTGCTATCATACTTATTGTCCGGTTTTTGCTATTGAATTCTTATTTAATAAGAGTTTCATCTTTATTTTTCTTTTTATTCTTTGTGTCATAGGATCACAAGACTTTAGATGCTTATCGATTTCTGTTTAGCTTCATAGAGAGAACTAACAGAGTTTGTGATAGGTGTCAACCTGTCAATTGATTAGTAAGATTTGTCACACCCATAAATGATCAATGCATCAAAAATAGACCTAGCATCGAGTGTGTACCAATGTTTTTTTTTTTTTTTTTTTTGATGAAAAAAAAAAAGGCCCTTAATTTAATTTTGAGTTGAAAGTTCTATTTATATATTCTAAACTATACTTATTTGGGAGACCATTAATTTTGTCCACTGATGCAGCGGAAAGACACAAAGACTGAAAGATTAAAGCCAAAATTTTAAACCCACATTAGGATCTTAAATTTCACTGGGGCCATGAATGTGTCAGTAGAATGAAAAAAAAAACCCTCAAAAATTGTAAAGATGAAAATTTAAATGATAAACTCTCAGAAATTTTGAAGATGAAAATTTAATGATAATTAACCAAGGCCTATTGGCTTCACAAAACTGTAATCATAATTAAAATTTAAAAACCTTCGTATATATATTTATATTTAATTTTTTTTATCAAACGAGGAGTATTCCAAACCATTAGGTTCAAACTAATCTCCCTAATACAACCACATTTAATAACTCAATTTTGACTGCTAAAATCATAAAATTAAAAAAAAAAGGAAATCAAGCCGTAAACTCTTGGAGTATTGAAATATGAATTAACATACACTCACAAGTCACAATGGTAATGCATGTGCCATGATTTTTCTAAATCTTGTCCTACAACACTCGCACTATCTCGGGTATAGTTCAGTGATGGATGCTTCGTTCACGGACAATGGCATTGATTTGCTTGTGGATTGATCTGACTCAAGCCTCATTGCTGGCCTGTTTGACTCTGTTCTACTATGAGGAAAGAAGACCGGTTGGCGAGGCAATGGTAAGGTAACTGAGAAGCTATTAAACATGAGAACTATTGATGCCATTGAGGGTCTATCAGTTGGATCTTCTTGAACACATAGTAAGCCGATGTGGATATATCTAATGACTTCATTTCTTGAATAAGATTCTATCAGAGTTGGATCTATCAATTCTAAGGGTGTGTCACCCCTCCAATGTTTCCAAGCCTGCAACAATTCATCAACTCACTCTCAAATACTCGAAGATTATGATGGTGGTTTATATTAACAGAGGAAGGAAAATTTTGCAAATACTTAGTTTGTACTCACATAGCTCAAAAGGTCCTCGGCACTGTTTGATTGATAGAAATCACTATTCTTCTTGCCACTTAAAATCTCGAGAATTAATACGCCAAAATCGAAGACATCGGATTTTACAGGGAATTATCCACGCATTAAGTACTCTGGAGATATGTAACCACTACAATATAGAAAAAGGATATGAGAGAAGTTGTTCAATTTCTACTTAGCTAATTGTTTCTATAATTATATTAGAAATTACCCATGCTCCATAGATGATGTAATGTAGAAAGCATAGACCAAAGCATAAATTGGAAATTTAAGGAATCTTTGGTAAACAACGGATCTATATGCTGTCCAAGTTTATAAGGAATTTTTGATGTACTAGAAAGACCATTTCTTTACTCGTTTATTATTGGGTTTATAGGCATGGAACAATTAATGTATTCATTGATACAAAATATTTGAAAACATATAAAGGAGATTTAGAACTTACTATGTCCCTGCAATTCTACTCGTACTTCCTCGAGTTTGATCCACACCAAAAATCCTTGCCATGCCAAAGTCTGCTATTTTTGGGTTCATTTCCTCATCTAATAGGACATTGCTAGCTTTGAGATCACAGTGAATGATTCTAAGCCTAGAATCTTCGTGAAGATAAAGCATCCCTCGAGCAATCCCCCCTATAATCTTGTAACGTCTTGACCAATCCAATTGTTCTTGTTTCTCATCATCTACCAATTCATTATTTAGATAGATCAGGACGTAATTCTATCAAAGTCGAAGATTCACATATTAGAAGAAAGGAATTTTTTAATCTTTCAAAGTGGTCATGAGTCATGACCACTCACAAGTTTGCACTAAAACCGTTGGTTTTTTTTTTTTATTTTTTTATTTTTTGGAGTCTAGTTAAAAGAATAAAAAAAAAGTTCACTTTTCCCTGACAACACAATATACATTCCTTAGAAGAAACTGAAACAATTAAGATAACCAAAGAAGTAGATATATGTTCAAATGGACCTAACCAAATAGAAAGTAGTCAAGGCTTTTGTTGGGCACAAACTCATAGATGAGTATCTTTTCTTCTCTCTCCAGGCAAAACCCCAATAGTCTCACAAGATTCCTGTGTTGAAGCCTGGTTACCAATACAACCTTATTCTTAAATTCTTGTGCACCTTGTCCAGAGCCTTTAGATAGCCTCTTCACAACTATTTGTTGTCCTTTAGAGAGTACACCCTAAGAATATGTCATTAACAATTGTTAAAACAAGTGATATTCATGAGCTTTGAATCTCAATCTTCAAATTACAGCTTCTAAACTTTTATTTGACACATTTGACATTCATGAATTTTACTTAAGTTCCTCACCTTGTAAACACTGCCAAATCCACCTTCACCAATCTTGTTGTCATCAGAAAAATTGTTTGTGGCGGTTTCGATTGTTCCCAGTTCAGATTGTAAAGATTGCACAGTAGTAATATCATTCGTAACTATGCAAAATACCAAACATAAAACAAAACTGTATTAAAGCTTTGTAAATGACACTGATAAGAGCAAATTGCTCAAACGTACAAAAGCAGATAAAAAATCAATTGGAATGTACAATAAAGAGATTTTTTTTTCCTTTTTCCCCCTTTTACCATTGTCCTGTTTTATGGCATTCTGTTGCTTCCTTGCCTTTCGACTTGTGAAGCAGTAGCACAGAGTGGAGAGAAGCACAACAGAGACAACTGTTGCAACACCAATGACAATAGTTCGCCGTGATGAGTTTCCTGCATAAACAGGAACACTTCTCATTGATATCAGACTATATAATTTTTCCTTGTGAAATTTTCAGCCGAATTAGTAGAAAATACTAGTAATGGCTTGCTTTTATAACCCAAATATTTCCAAATTTACAGCCATATGTACCTTTCATCCGGTATAACGTCTCTTTATCATTTTTTTGTTTGAGAGTTTTTCATTAGGTGCACATGATACTCTAATTCCAAAAGCTCTTCTATGCAATTTGCCACCTAGAAGGAAACATAAGGTTACTACTTACTACTTTGTTCGGGCTTCTGTGCAATTTGATACTGCTCTGTGTATATATTTTTGGGGCATCAATTTAGCTAACATGAAACTTCCAATTGCAGGTTTTAAAAGAAGAAGAGGTGAGAGAGTGTTGTAACCCTGCACTTAATTGATAAGGTCCCCCTGTTGTGGAGAAGGAAAGCCTCAATCTAAATCCCTTCTTTTCCAAGGAATGCCTAGGTTTTGGGCTAAAAATTGCTATAACATTGAGATTGTCTCTAATTGTGGGATTTTTTTACCTTTTTTCTACATCTCTAAACTAAGTGCTCTAGTTGTTAATAAAAAAAAAAAGATGATAGGAAACAGAACAATCTCTGAATCAAGTGCTCTATTTGTTAATCAAAAAAGGATGATAGGAAACTAAACACCCACAATTAGAGACAACCTCAACGTTACAGCAATTGTTAGCCTAAAACATAGGCATTCCTTTGGAGAAGAAAAGATTTAAGGCTATAATTGAGGCTTTACTTCTCCACAACAACCCCCCTACCTTTCCTCGCGTATAGACTTGCCAACAGATTGGATCAAGGTATATCCTAATCCAAATTGTTAAAAGAAAACTCCTATCCAATCTTTTAAGCCAGTTAACCAACATATATTTACACCCACCATAGATCTATACGAATAAAAAGTAAGAATATATAATTTAAGGTGCAAATTTTAATTTTTCTAAGATGTGTGGAATCCAATTCTCCTACCATATCGAGATCAAACAAGTTTTTATTTTTTTATCAAAATCTTATTCATTGACCAATGTACTCATATTCGTCTTGTTTTATTTCCATGTCTTAAATATTTTCCAACAAAGCATAAATTAAAGATAAGTAGCTCACAATTAAGATCAAGAGGTAAATCCTAGAAAAATGTTGTAAGATCTGACAATCTACTTGGTGATACTTTAGTGTCACAAGATTGCATATCACATGTAGGGATGGTCGATTTGAAGGAAAAGAAGAAGAGAAATTATCCATTTACCTTATAATACTGCCAATCACTAATTTTGCACCCACTCAATCATAGGTTTGTGTGTGTGGGTGAAAAATTGGTCCATCAACCCATGGCCCACTCTAGTCCAGTCTGAAAAATTGGGCTAAGCCCAACCAACCAACCCGGAGCCCCTTTAGGCTCAACCCAATCCTAGCCCAGGCTTAAAGATGGCGGGCTTGGGCTTGGGATTTATATGTTGTAAGAAACCTACCAAATGTGTTCTAATTAGGTATAGCCACTATATATGGGATTTTATTTTGAGTTAAAATTTATGAGTCGGATTTCGGAAAAAAGCTAACACAAAAGACAAAAAAGAAAGGTGAGTGAAACCGATGTAAAAAATCATGAGCTTACCACTAGGTTTTCTTGAGCTTGCCGGTGGTGGTGGCGAAGGTGAGGAAGTTGCAGGAGGAGAGAGACCTGGTGCAGCAGCCGCGGGGCCATAGAAAGTGTAAATTTCATACCTAATATTGCAACTCGGCCTAAGGACTATCCTTCCTTGCCTTCCATCACAGCATACGGGAATCTGCCCAATGGACCCAGATAAACATTTCTTGCAATCAGACAGCGATAAATCGGGGGTGCACTGGACCAGTGCATACAACCTATTAGACAAGGTAAGGTTCACACGTACATCTCCAGCAGCAAACATGCTGCTAGAAGACACAGTCACAGCCCTTGTTACAAGACTGTTCATCAAACTCACCAAAGTCGCCTTAAAGTGATCTGGGTCCGACACATTATTGAAATTCCACAGGTAAAGTACTGGGCTTTCCTCCATACGGGAAAATATCGAACGGTTGGCATACCTTACCATGCACTCAGTATCCCATATAACTGCTTCTTTCTGGTTTGGACAACGGCGTATGATCTCTTCACTATTCTCTTTAATGCAACTCTGGCATGAGCTAGAAGAGATGTCTCCTCTATATAGGAAGAGAGCGTACGCTCTATCCAAATTCTGGCCATGGCTGGCGTTGTAAAATCTATCGCCATTGGTTGCGTTGGCGATGAGGGAAGAGAAGGTGAGGTTGAGATTTGATGGGAAAGCGCCATTGGACGTGTAATTGGCTGTGTTTGAACAAGCATGGAAGGGGTAGGGAGGGAGTTGGGCTGTTGTGAGAGAAAGGTGGATGATGAGAATGGCAGAGAGGGAGAAGAGCAAGGCAGAGGGAGCCATTGTTGTTAATTATGATCGTGTATAAAAAATGGATGTAGAGGATTATAGATTTGGGTTGTATTTGAAAGGATATATAAAGCATGCCACTCAATTTTATTTGCACATCTTATTTATTTTAAACTTCCCACGATTTGAAAAATATAAAAGTTTTTCATAAAAATTAATCGCGTAAAAAGACGAGAGAGGATCCAAATAATCTTATATTTCTAATTTTCTACCACCTTACCTACTTACTATTGTAATGCAATGAGAGGGTTTCCAGACCTTCAAATTTCTTTTAGCATAATTGTACCAATACATGACATGGATCACATCGCATTCAAAAAGGCCGTACTTCATTAAAATGCATTTTTTTTAATTTTCCCACTACCGTGAAATGTCAAGAGCAAACAAAACTTTGACTGCAAAAATCCAAAGAAATGTAACAATCGAGTGAAAGTGTACGTAAAGGAAAATGAAAGAGGAAAGGTGGTATGTGAAAGGTGAAGATTTAAAGGAAAA
Organism: Liquidambar formosana; assembly: GCA_039720395.1. Lineage (NCBI taxonomy): Eukaryota > Viridiplantae > Streptophyta > Magnoliopsida > Saxifragales > Altingiaceae > Liquidambar > Liquidambar formosana. The sequence continues at coordinate 43,607 of JBBPBK010000403.1, read as the reverse complement.
TAGTTGGCTCCTCCATCCGAAGGAGCAACTCCTCCTGCAAGCCTATGCGGAGATTTTTATAATTGACATTTGTCTACATCCTCATGCCAATCACGTGACGCGAGTAGTGTTCTTTCTCATCCAATTGAATCGGTTCGTATGTGCCCCAGTCCGAGCATGAATCGCTGCTCCAAGAAAACTCAGACACATCTCCTCTAACATCTACCACCGCTGCTACCATAAAATCCAAACTTATTTCTTGTGCATTTCTGCAACCACTAATCAACCTCAAATACCACATCTCCTCCTTCTCTCTCTCTCTCTCTCTCTCTCTCTCTCTCTCTCTCTCTGCAACCACTAATCAACCTCAAATACCACATCTCCTCTCTCTCTCTCTCGCTCTCTCGTAGGAGTTATCTTTTTCTTTTAATTATCTAAAATTTGCTTGCCAAGTGTTTGTAGAAATGACCCTATATGTTTGGATGACTTTCCCGTAAAATGATGGTAGTTTTTCAAGTTTAAAAACTTCTGCTTGTTATCTTTTTATTTTTATTTTTTTATGTATAGAAATCTGGTGCGAATAGATTTGATATGAGTCATCCATATGGTAAAGCAATCTCATTTTAGAAAGCACACTTGCTATATAAATCATTAAAACTTTGTGACTGGAGATTCTCAGTTGCCGGCAACGGACCAATTACCGGAGAAGAAGACACGGCTAACTGTGAGACGAAGGGATCGGATTTGGAAAAAACTAGTGATGCCAAATAGAAAGAACCAGTTCTATCTTAAGCCTATGGCTCCTCCAAGCTAAGCAATTGGTTTTAAAAAACTCATGTGAATAACATGTGAGGGTGGACACTTGTTGGTAAGAAATTGGGCCATGTCATCTTGGAGGAGCGGCTGCTCCTCCATGTGGAGTAGCCAAGTTTTGTCCAGATTTAAAAGGCATAGTTGTCGTCAAAACTTAGAAGCATTTTTTTATTTCCTTTTTTGCCAACTAGCTGGTTACCGATACGTTATTGAATGTGAGAAATGTACTCAAAAATATTTGTACTAAAATGTACAACACTACATGGGTCCGAGAAACACACATAAAATAAAAATAAAAATAAAAAATTTTAAAATTGGCAAATAAATGTGTTTTTTTTTCTACAATCCATACACTCTTATTTGTATCCTGGCCCTTTTAGTATTAATAAATAGGTATGAATGCTTTTTTGTAAACTTGAACTCAAGATTACTCACTTAACAAGTGAGGATATAAAATTTGGTCAAACTACGGCAAATTAAATTGGAGTTTTCAGTTGATCAAACATCAAATCATTTGGACAATATAAGACGTTTACCAACAATAAAGATTTAGATGAAATTTGTTTTTCCACGGGACCACGGCAGAAGATTTGATGGGGATTCTCTTGTTCAAGGAGCTATTATTATTATTATTATTATTATTATAGTGATTTTACGAGCTTAATTAATTTTGGGCTACATAATAACAAGGGAGGAGCCAATAACACCCGAGCGGGGTCGGTTGGCCCGCCGAGAGGTTTAAAATAAATTGTGAGAAGTTTGAACGGATATATGAAGTTTGAGGCCGCTATCAACCCTCAATTTTATTTGCACATCCCACTTATTTTAAACTTCTCACAATTTTATAAAAAAATATAACAAACTTTTCATGAAAATTGGCCTCATAATTTACAATATAAAAAAATAAAAAATAAAAAAAACACCATTTTAAAAACTTTATATAAGAAAATTAGAAGGGAATGTTGATGATCCCAGAGCAGCCCCACATTTAGGAGGTTGTGTGGTGTAGGTGAATGCTTAAACGGATGGCATTTTCCTCAGTGTGTCACCCATCGACGTACGGCAGTGCACTGGCTAATAAGGCCAGGATATGTGGGTCCTTAATTCCCTTCCGTAGTGGGCAGACTAGTCTGTGAACGGGACGAAAATATTGTTACATTTCAAATGCCGATATGGGATGTGCAAATCCATGTAGTATCTGCACCAAATCCAAATCAAAATTATTGTTACGTTTATTGCACCATTGCACCATGTAATAACTGCACTAAATCCAAATCCCTACACCATCCGGTCGCTGTGAGCAACTTTGTTCCTAATTGACTTTTCCTTTCTAAAAACATGTTTTTTTAAGAAATTATATTAAATGTTTTTACATCAATCTATATGTTTTGACATTCCAATTTTTTCCCTCAAGTGTACAAACCATTGGAAAGAGAGAGAGAGTATTGTTTTAAGGGTATTTTAGGAAATGAAATACTCTCTCTCCGTTTTTAAATTATTAGCCTCATTTCTTTTTTGGGATATTTCAAAATTATTGTTACATTTCAAAAGTCAATAATTTTTTTTATTTTATTTCCTAAAATACCCTTAAAAATGTATCATCTTCTCTCTTTTTTTCCCAATGTTTTGTACATTTGAAGACAAAATTGAAATGTGAAAACATGTTTATTGATGTGAAAACATTTAATAAGGTTTCCTAAAAAAATGTGTTTTTTTTATCAAAGAAGACTATCAATTAAGAACGAAAGAGTAACAAGAATCATTGACTTTTAATATGTGATAATAATTTTAAAACATTCAAAAATAAAAAATAAAAAGACCAATAATTTAAGAACGAATGGAGCATGTTTTTGATATAACCGTAATGGAAGTGCCAATCCTTTTTTTCTGGGATTTTTTTTTCCCCCTGATTGTGGAAATGACGGTGAAGATGCAAACCCCTTTCATTTTGCATGTCCACGGGCTAGACGCCAGTCTAAATAGGGACTTTGATTTTTGTGTAACAACATGGGTTGGAAACGTCATTGATGGGGGACAGAAGTGGAGTGATGGGTATATAGTTGGTTGGAAGAGAAATGACGAAGAGGAAAGGCGAGTCGTCAATATGGAATGGGTTTCAATTGTTGGGAGTAAAAACCACGTAGTTGAAAGCACGCAAGAATCACGGCTTATTTAATGGAATTGAAGATGCTAATCCACAGAACGCGACAGTCAGTTGCTTGTACCTTAACAACGCGGCGGTCAATAGTCTACTGTCACCTTGTTAAGGTGCATGCCAATCAGTGCCTCACACACACATTATTTATATGCGCGTGAATTAAAACACGCACATACCAATCATAAGTAGCCAACCTATATATTGTAACTAGCGTTCTACTTATTTAATTAATTAATTAATTTATTCATTTTTGGACAGTTATTTATCAATAAACGTTAATTTGAAAGTATGAAGGCAGATTTCTGATGAAATCTTAGAAGTACATTTTAGAGGATGATAATGACAACCATCCCATAGCTGCTGTTAATAAAGATTGCGAAGACCTTTTATCGAGAGATTGGATTTGTTCCATTTGCCACAACCTAAGGAAAGGAAATTGCTATGCTGATCTTCTTTAAAAAAGGGGAAGATCAAAGTGAGAGACTTATCTCTCTAGATCAACCCCCTATGAATCTTATTACATGTGTTGCTTTTGGTGGACATGACGTCTGTTTTTTGACTGCTCAACCAATACCATAGGAGTTTTTTTATATAGTTTAACCTATACATATTTTGGAGATAATCTTGTCTCTCTATTGATGCAGCTATAAGGTGCAAAGAATTAAATAAATATCAAAGCCGAAGTCCTCAACATGAGATACATGCAATTCTAAAATCTACTATGGACCCTTCAAACAGCAATGAAACTAAAGAGAAAACTCTCTCAAATTTTATATAGTGATGAAAAACCTTTGTAAATTGGCCCTCTCTAGCATATAGAAACCCAATTTTGACTACTAAACCATAAGAACTACCAAAATAATGAAATTAAAAACCCAAAAATCTTAAAAGAAAATTGTAAAAATGTAAATTAAAATCCAGCTAGTCACAACAATAATATGCCAATGTTTTCCTACATCTTCTGCTCACACTATCTAGGATATAATTCGGTGATCGATACTTCGTTCACAGATGATGGCACTGATTGGCTTGTGGAATGATCTGACTCCAGCTCCCTTGTTGGTATGTTTGACTCTGTTCTGGTATGAAGAAAGAATGCTGGTTGATGAGGCAATGGCAAAGAAACTGAGAAACTATTAAGCATGAGATCTAGTGATGCCATTGTGGGTCTGTCAGCTGGATTTTTTTGAACGCACAATAAGCCGATATGGATGCATCTAATGAATTCATCTCTTGAAAAAGAATCTGTCAGAGTCGGATCCATCAGTTCCAAGGGTGTGTCACCCCTCCAATGTTTCCAAGCCTGCAATAATTCATCAACTAAATCTCAAAGATTTGCAATAACCTTCTTTCTTCTTTTTTTTGATTTTTCATTTTGACTTGGAAGGGAAAAAGTTACAACCGGTTAGTACTCACATAGCTTAGAAGGTCCTCAGCATGGTCATAGAAATGGCTATTTTTCTTGCCGCTTATGATCTCTAGTACTAAGACACCAAAACTAAACACGTCGGATTTTATAGAGAACTGTCCATGCATTACGTACTCCGGAGACATGTAACCACTACAAGCCAACATGATAGTATAGCAATTTAGTAGAAAGATTAGAGGGAAGCTGTTCATGCAATTTCTGGTTACCTTAGTTATTTCTTTATTCATATTAAAAATAGCTGCGCTCTATAAATGGTGTAATGCCCATAGCATATGTAATAATGGCAGCCAAAGCATATATTGATCGATGACATATATGTGAAAAATTAGGTACACAAGGCATTGACGTGTTTTCCCAAGTTTTAAGGGAAATTTTCATGTACCGAAAGACCCTTTTTCCTTTTCTTGTTTTGCATTTTTATTGCTGGGTTCATTGGGATGGAACAACTAATGCATTCATTGACATAGATTATTTCAAAACAGATAAAGAGAGAAATTTAGAACTTACTAGGTCCCCACAATTCTACTTGTATTTGCTCGAGTTTGATCCACAACAAAAATCCTTGCCATGCCAAAGTCTGATATTTTTGGGCTCATGTCTTCATCTAACAAAATATTGCTAGCTTTGAGATCACGGTGTATAATTCTAAGCCTAGAATCTTCATGAAGGTAAAGCATCCCTCGAGCAATCCCTCCTATAATCTTGTAACGGCTTGACCAATCCAATTGTGCTTGCTTTTCAGGATCTATAAATTGATCAAAAAAAAGAGTTCATGTTACAATACTTAATAAATCAAATTTGAATAGATTACGAAGTAAATTTACTAGATTTTAAAATGCACATTCAAAGAAAAGGAATCTATATTTTAATCTCTCAAAATGCTCATGAATGTCAGATTCTTCTCTTGTTGTTGAAAAACAAAGTGTATACTTCAAAACAATTATGCATTCTTTAGAAGAAATTGTAGTGATATGACTTAAGAACTAGATATATGTTCAGATGACAAACCAAATAGGAAGTAGTCAAGGCTCTTGTTGGTCACGAATTCATAGATGAGTATCTTCTCTCCTCCCTCCAGGCAAAATCCCAATAGTCTGACAAGATTTCTGTGTTGAAGCTTGGCTAACAATTCAACCTCATTCTTAAATTCTTGTGCACCTTGCGCAGATCCTCTGGATAGCCTCTTCACAGCTATTTGTTGTCCATTAAAAAGTGTACCCTAAGAATTTACCATGAACAATTGTCCCCAAAAAAAAAAAAATAAAATAATTTCATGAGGTTCGAATCTCAGTTTCAGAAATTTTGGAAATTTTGAACTAACCACATTACACGTAAATAAAATTTACTCTGAGTTCTCACCTTGTACACACTGCCAAATCCACCTTCACCAATCTTGTTATCATCAGAAAAGTTGTTTGTGGCAGCTTCAATTGTCCCCAATTCAAATTGCAAAGATTGCACAGTTGTAATTTCATCCGAAACTATGCAAAATACCAAACATAAAACAGTAATGTGCTTAAATTATGTTAATGACTACCACTAGAGCAAATTATTCAAATAAGATAATTTTTTTCCGTACCATTTCCCTCTTTTATTGCATTATTGGGTTTCTTTCGACTAACGAAACAGTAGCACAGAATGGAGAAAAGCACAACAGAGCCGACTGTTGGAACAACAATAGCAATAATTCTCGTTGATGAGTTTCCTGCAAAAGTAATAACACTTGCTGTTATATATATATATATATATACAAGTCTATATAATTTCATGGTGAGATTTGCTTTTCCATTTTTCGCCCTTTTTTTTTTTTTTTTTTTTTTTTTTTTGAAATACTCAAACAGACACTCAAACAGGTGTAATCCAAATCTCCAACCAAATTAGTAGAAAATATCCAAAATTCTTGAGATTCTGACCACAATGTGGTCATCCATCTCTATTCATATGACATCTACCATTTTTTATGAGGGAAAATCCTTTATGCCAGACGTCATGCCATTATATATATTTATCACATTATTATGCCCATCCAATAATATAAATTCAGCTAAAGCAATTTGAGTGCCAGTTTCATGAACCCACTTGTGAACCGCCTCTCCAACCAATGTCTTACATGATTACATATTGACATGGAGCCACTTGCCCACTTGCGCACCGCTTCTCCAACAGCTACCACAAGGCACGAGACTCACACGAGCCTTACATGAATTTTTTTTTTTCCTTTTTTCTAATGGGCAAAAAGATTATATTAATGGTAAAGGGCAAAAGTACAACAGAAGAAATAGCCACCACCAGGCAGCTATGAATCTCTAAAAGAGACCTAAATACATACACCAAAAGACTAACAGCGCAGCGACACCAGCTTAGAGACTAGCAAGCAGCCTAGGAACACATGATCAACCCCATTATGATACGAAAATAACATCAAGAAGAAAAAGAAGGAAAACAAAAAAAAAAAAAAAGGATCGGCATCGCGTCGCCGAGTATCAACACCCTTGCCAGGAAAATACAAAGCAAGAAGAAGGTAAAAAAAAATGGCACTAAGAATAACAATGTTCTTTTTAACAAGGACAAACTAGACACTATTTTACTAAGGACAATCTAGACACGGGAGGGGAAATCAACGGAGAAAATAAAGTAAAAGAATAATTACAATGAGAAAATAACAAAATAAAATTATGAAAATAAGAAAATATGAGGTGAAACTAAAGTTTAAATGAGGACAAAACAAGGATATTTGTATGTAAAAAGAAAAAGGTGCACTCGATGCAATTTTGCATCAAGTGCACTCCAAAACTTTTTTGGCCAAATCAACTATTAGATTAAATTTGATTCATATGTTAGCCATACATGCCAAAAATAAAGTTGATATAAGATTAAAAGTTGTTTCTTTTGAAATGTGCATAAATGAGCGATTGTTATTGATTAAAAAAAATGCACATTTTGGATCGAATAACAATCAATCTCAGATAAACTTGATTTTAGCACAAAACACTTACATGAAAAGGCTATATATATATATATATATGAGGGTTGTTCAAGTGCGGGATATTTGATATATCCCTTACATGATTAAAGCTATATATAAGAGGTAATAAATCTAGAGGGCAAAAAAGATTTTGAGACTAACTAAATCTATGATTTATAAAAAAAAAAATATGTGACAGAAAATGTGGGCAAGCTAATCCCAGGCCTTATTGGCTTTGCCCTTGAGTGCATGTAATGGAGGATATAAGTTAGAGAGAACTCGAGTCATTTAAAAAGGTTAAATGGTGCATTATATATATAGGAGTATTTGCATCATTTTATGAGTTTTATTAACACCGTTCAATCAAATTTTTTTTATAGGGGAGATAATTTAATTTCGAAAATGAGAGGGGGTACATCCATAATTGTCATAAATTAGAGGGGGTGTAAGTGTAATTTACCCAGAAGGTTAAGGTTACTATTTTTCATTAATTTATTTGTTTTTTTTTTTGTGCGATTGACCCTCCACTTTTCAGAGATGTGAACACAAAGCTGAGTAGGGGGTAGAGCCAAGTGAAGCCAGAGGGGTCACTTGGCCTTGCTAAAAATTTTTTTATTTAGGTTTTTAAAAAAAGGGTAAAATGCAAAAAATCCCCCTCTATTGTTACTCATTTTGCAGGATACCCCCATCTAAAAAAAAAAAAACCAACAAAAAACCCCTCATATTGTGTCAGAGGGGTACGCTGTTAACGGAAATGTTAAATGACCATTATACCCTTGTACAGAAAAATATTAAAATATTAGTTTTTGATATTTTTAAATGGTTTTTTAAAAATATAGAAAAAAATACATAAAAAAATAAAAAGAAAAAAAGAAAGGTTGCCGGCAATAGAGATTTTCTGGCTACTATCGCCGATTAATATCGCAATCTATGAATCCCGACGAGATCATCGCCCATGGCACACCCTTCTTGTTGTTGACCCTTCCTTCCCCATCCACTGTGCACATCAATGACAACCATAACCCACAGCCCTCCCTTCTTACCATTATCGCTGGCAAGATTTCATCACCGACGAAGATGAACTCCATATCTTTCGACAACGAGCATCAAATCCAACAAAGGGTCCATACCCTCCATTCTTAATCAAACTAGCAATGGATCGCAATGGAGAAGCTCCATTTTCCCGATGATAAGCTCCCAATCAAACCAGCGAATCCAATATATATATATATATTTTTGTTTCTCTCTAAAAACTCCATGCATTGCACCATACCACACCTTGTCTTGCTGGTCCTTCTCCATTCCGCAACCTTCTACCGGATCTGACAGTGGCAGCGGCGAAATTACAGTAGCAGTGATGGCAACAGGCGGTGCCGATGTGGTTGATCAAAATAGCCACCGTCGATGCTGGCAGAGAAAAAAAATATCCCCCAAACTATTGTGGTTGATCATGGGAGAGAGGGAAAATCATGCAGGGAGGGAAGGGAAGGAGAGAAAGCTGGTGGAGAAAAAAAAAAAAAAAAAAAAAAAAGGAATAAAGAACTCACCTGCAACAACCATCATCGATCCCCTACTCCCTCCATTCATTACAGATTTAACCCATCTTATTAACCAACCCATCTGAAACTCTAAACCCAAAACCCCAATTGCATAACCCCACGAGATTCCCTAAACCAAATTCAAGAAATTTCTTGAGAGAAATGAGAAATTACAAAAGGACAATTCTTCTTCAACCTCTGTTTTAGGGAATCAACGGAGAAGAAGTGCACGCCCAAAGAGGTAAGTGATGCTGGAGTTACGGACGTTGGGGGTATCGCTGGAGAAGAAGAAAGTGGGTGAGGGTATGTCGCCGAAATCAGTGCTGTACATGAACCCGTTGGTGAATGAGGCGGCAGTGGTGGCTCAGCCCGATGAGTTCTGAGGTGAGACTCCGTGTGTAAAAAACATTGAGTCAACTCAAAAGAGAGAAGAAGAGAAAGAGAGAAGAAGATGACATTTTTGTCATAGAAGTCTAATAATCAATGTCACGTGCGAGTCACGTGCATTTTTCCGTTAGTTTTGTAACGTTGACTGGATGGTAGAGGGCAATCTAGCAACCCTAGTCAATATGGGGGTTTTTTGTTGGGTTTTTTAATAGAGGAGAGTAACTTGCAAAATGGGTAATAATAGAGGGGGGTTTTTTGCATTTTACCCACTAAAAAATTATAATTTTGACCCCTCTGAAATTTTGTTTTTTTGGCCCTTATCTTATTTTTACCCAATTATACAAATTCATCCAATAAGTTTCTAAGGTTTCATGAACAATCACTTTCAACTCTTTCTCATTTATAGCTTTTTTTTTTCGAAGTTTGGCCCCTCTAAACCTAATTCTTAGCTCTGCCTTTAACACAAGCTCTTATTTAGAACTTATGCCAACCTTATATCTGTGTGTCTAAGAGAGTGGACTGTCTTTCAAGTTGGCCAATATCCTTCTCCAAGTTCATGATAAATAAAAGGTGGATTTGTTTTCCACTTTGGTTTTTCTTTTTTCTTTTTTTTTTTTGCTCCATCCACACACTTCAATGGCTAAAAGGGCCAGTGTGACAATAAGGCAAATGTAACTGACAACAATGTCAAAATAGACCTTTCCTAAATTTGCTCCATCCACACTCTTCAATGGCACCAAGATATGATTAATCACTTCACTATGTTTGACCTTGTAGGCGGGCGTGAAAAAAAAAAAATTCATGAAACAGGGTTCAATTACAAATTTAATTGACGACATTGTTGAAAAGACTATACAAATCATGGGCTTACCACTGGTTTTCGTTGAGGTTGCGGATGATGGCGGCAAAGCTGAGGAAGTTGTAGGAGGAGATGGAGTTGGTGTGGCAGCCACCGAAAGCTCATAGAAAGGGTACGTTTCATACCTAATATCGCAACTCGGCTTAAGTTCTCTTGCTCCTTGCTTTGCATCACAGCACGAGGGAATATCCTCAACCGACGACAATAAGCATCTGTTGCACGAAACGTTTGATATATCCGGGGTACACTCCACCAGCCCATATATCTTCTTTGAAAGTGTAAAATTCAAATCTCCACTGGCAAACATTTTGCCAGAAGATCCAACCACGGCCCTTGTTACAAGACTGCTCATCAAACTCTCCAAAGTTGCTCTAAATGCATCTGTTTCCGATATATTAGCCGCATTCGTCAGAGCTATAACTGGTCTGTCCTCCATAACAGCAAAAATGGATCGGTTTGAGTACCTCAACATGCACTGATCGTACCATAAAATTGCTTCTTTCTGGTTTGGACAAAGAGTGATGATGTCTTCGCTGGTGGCCTTGATGCAACTCTCGCATAAAGAAATAGAGATGTCCCCTCTGCATCGGAAGAGAGCGTAGGCTCTATTAGGACTCTGGCCGATACTCGAATTGTAAAATCCGTTACCACTGGCGTTTGCGATTAGAGTAGAGAGAGTGAGGCTGAGGTTTTCTGCGAAGGCGTCATTGGCAGTGTAATTGCCTTTATCTAAACAATAATGGTAGCGGTATGTGGGCTGGGCATTAATGGTGAGAGAAAGGTACAGAATGATAATGGCAGAGAGGAAGAAGAGGAAGCCAGAGCAAGCCATTGATTTTTGTGATCATGAATGTGTGAAATGGATGGGTGATATTTAGAGGTTTGTCTGTTCAAGAGGCGGAGAGTACCAGTAGTTGGTGTGCGTATTATTTTTTATTTTTTATTTTTTTTGGGTTCACATTGCAAGAGTGTCGTGGTTTCGGCAAACTTGCCTCGGCGGCCCGGCCTAGTTTTGAACAATCTGATATGTTTTTTTTTTTATTATAAGCAAATGAATATATATGAAGCGGCCCCGAAGGGACCTCATCCCCACTACCAGATCTTTTTAATTTTTTTATGAGAAATACTTTATGAGACGAGCATATTTCCCCGACTTCGTTATGCGAGACCATGTAATTCCACAATTGCCCTTACATTGAGACAAACGAAAAAGGCCAAAACTGACAAATGAAAACGGCTGTAATTCAATAAATTCATAGTTGAGCTATCTTCTCTCCTTTTCACTTTTCCCTTGAGAAGCCCCTCGCTTTGCACGCCTATCGAGAAGCTTCCTGAAGAAGCTTTTCTTTGTACTTTAATTCCTCTCCTTTTCTCTGTCATTCAATTTCTCTCTCTCTAAACCTTAAATCTATCTTCAACCGGCCCACGTGAGACATATCGTCTCTGGCAAGCAGATCTGGAGCAAGATCCTCCTCTATTGGCATCGCATCCCTTTCTCTTCTCTGTTTGAGCACATTGCAACACCACCAGTGACTATGCTTCTTTCCGATCTGCAACACTATCACCATTCCTAGATCTGAGCTCTTCTCGGATTTGCAACACCATGAAAAATATTTTTTTTTTCGAAAAAAAAAAAAAGCTAACTTTACAAAAATCTAACTAAAAAAAAAAACCTAGCTAACTTCAACTTTTTTTTTTTTTTTTTTTTTTTTGGTAAGGTTTAAGTTTTTGTTCCAACTTAAAAATAAAATAAAAATAAAAATAAACCTCCGAACAGCTCTAGGTGCCGAGGAGGAAAGTGTCCGGCAACGATAGGGATTTGGGCGGGCAACTATGGGAGCTTTGAACATTTGAGGACGATTTTTGGTTTGAAACAAGTATATACAAGGTGGATTTAGAAATTTTTCTCGGTGGCTTCACTTTTTAATTTTTTTAATATATATATATATTTGGTTTTTAAGAGTTAAATAAGGATGAGAGAAAAATAAAATCACACATTAGCATGACTAACTAGAAGTAGTGAAAGGATAAAACAATAGCCATACAATACTTTAAAATGTGTGAGTGACTTTTAAAAATGCAAAACCTTATATACTACTCCTAACACCTTCATCCTAATTTATCTTATGTAGGACAAGGTCTTAGTAAGATGGGAAAAAAGAAAGAATTACATGACTACATATTGACATGCATGAATGAATAGAAGTAATGAAATAAATGGGACATAAAACTAACAAGCACGCCATAATCCAAAAACCTAGGCGACTTTTAGAGATGCAAAATCAATCTTATATACCAAAAACTACCTCTAACATCCCCTACCTGATGTGGGACAAAGTCTTTCTCAATAATTGCACATAAGAATCATTTCACAAATTGAACTCAACTTTATATAATCTACAAAAGTAGTGTACATTAGTAAATTTAACAAAAATTAAACAATATTTAACCATATTTAATCAAAATTAACCATTATTTCTCAATGGGGACTAAAGTACTTAAGTAAATTTAAATAAAATTACTTATTATTTTTTTAAAATAAATTTTGAGTGATTACACGTGCGCACGAATGAACTAAGTGCATCCACCGCTGCGTATATATCGGTAGTTTTGGTATATGCCCAATTGAAGTTCCATCAAATCTGACAGAGAAATTTTGAAAGAAAGTGTTACAACAATAACACTTCAGTCGGTTAACTTTCTCAGCTAACTACACTCGGTCCATATAGCAGCTTATATATATTTATTTATTTATTTTGGTGGAATTTTATTATTATAATATTATTGCTTTAGAAGGTGTGATCATCAAGATTTTTTCATAGGCGGAGGAATGACACACACACATATATATACTAGCTTTAGAACCCGTGCGACGCACGGATTAATTTATAAAAAATAATATTATTAACAAATTAAAATTTTAACAAAACTCTTATTCTCTAAAATAGTAAAATATAATTGTTAATATAATATGTCAATTAAATTGAAAAGATATAGACAAAAATAAATAAAATAATTTAATCAAAATAATCTTTGCTGTGATGTTAGCATAATGTATTACACAAAATTTAATTATATTCTCGAAAAGATAAATTATTTTGAAAAACAATTAATTTAATGGTGGAAACTTGTAAAAAAATGAAGGAACTGATACGTTATGATATTTGGTGGAAAAAAATTAAAATTCTCTAAAGCCTAGTCTATCCCACAATCATGGTTTTAACATGTTGGTATATATCAAAGCAAATATAGCTGTTGAAGGTGTCTCGAAATCCAACGGTGGAGATTGTAAAATGCACGACAATGATAAATCTTGACCTTTCATGAGGTTTTGAATGGGTTTCACAAAGAGTGAAAAACTATGGGGAAAAATATCAAAAATATGTTTGAGATTAGATCATAAAAAGATGAGAGAAAAGTCTAAACTGAGAAAGAGAATAGGAAAAAAAGCCAGAAAAAGAAGAAAATAAGAGAAAGTATAAATCTTTTCAACTTTATGTAATTAACCATGTGGGAATAATTTTGATTCAAATAGATTTTTTTTTTTTTTTTTTATTCATGTCAGAAACAAATCGGGAGAATCTGAAGATTCTAGCGGATTGTGTTTTCTTTTTTAATCCTCCTTTCCTCTATTTGTCTTTCTTTTTAATTATGACTATTTATAGTTTTATACGTTTAATTTTTAGGAGGGGAAATAAATAGGCATAAAGAAAACAAAAAAATATAGTAAAGTTTATTAAGTTTGGATTAAACATTGTATAGTGTGGGTTTTCTAATCCTCTCACATAAAAACAAAGAGATATGTAGTGAACACCAAACGTCAACTTACCTCCACCATATAAGAAAGAGTAACTAATATCAAAAAAAAAAAAAAAAAAAAAAAAAAAAAAGAGAAAAGAAAAGAAGGTGAGGAATTTATCTTTTGGTGATCACTTCCCAGCTTGATACCAAACAAAGAAAGTTAGTAGTCCTTTTGAAGCACTTGTCAAGTCAATTTGTAGCAAGTTGACAGGCAATATCCTTTATTTGGTATTAAGTTGAAAAGTGATCACTAAAAGTAGAAGTCACTAAAAGTAACTTTTTGGAAAAATTACATTTTAGTGACTGCTTCCTAACTTAATACGAAACAATGGAAGTTAACTGTCATTTTGGCGCACATTGGTAGTCAATTTGTAGTAAGTTGACAGATAGTATCTTTTTCTTGGAATTAGGTTAGAAAACCATTATTAAAAGGTAATTTTACCAAAAAAGCTTTCTCCTCTGCCACTGTTTCAGCATGTGAAAGGGCAAAAAAAAATAAAATAAAAATTCCTATACTGGCACAAGGAGGTTTCCTTTCCTCCGTTTTAGTATACATATAACAGATATCTATTAAAATTATTATCTTTTTTATTATCTTGTAATAACACTTTGGTTAATGTTTTGGTGTTACGCATAGATTATTAGTATTGATCTAGATAGCAACACTAGAATTTTTCAAGTTAGTGCGGCCTTGAGATCTCAAGCCTATCTTATAGCATGAAATAAAAAGGGTTTTCTTCTTCTAATCCCCAACCAACCCACCCATCCCAGGGCGGTTTGGAGGTTTCAAAAATTAATAAAAGGAAAAAAAATATGTTTGTGCACTTATACCCTGTATAAGAACATCAACTAATATCTATCTCATTAATTTTACAAGGACTTGAAATAAAGACCTCCCCTTCAACTTGGGGAAAAGATGTGTCCTTAGATTAATAGGCCACTAACACATACAATATTTGTTAAGTCTTAAATTCAACAATGGAGTGCGGAATTTGATATCCTCGCAACATTGTTTAATGTAAATGTAATCTCGTCAACACCTACTTTATAACTTTCATTTATGAAAATATTTAACAACTATAATGTTGAAAATATTAATACATTAGTACTTAATCCTTTTATTAATACTTATAAGACCAACAACCCATTATAGTAACCCTATGTACGGGGGCGCCTTATCTTAAGAAACTGATTTGACCTTAGTCAGTTTCTTTACACTAAGAAATGCTAGCTAGTTCATGACAGAAAAAAAATGGGGTCAGGATTTAAAATTTTTTTTTTTTCTGCTGGACTGTCCATTTCTCCACTAGTATGCGACAGTTGTAATTCTATATTAAGTAGTGGTCTAGTGGATTGATAAATATTAATATTTGCTAGACGTCATTTTGGACTTCAATGCCTAGGTACTTGCACCACGACCCATGCTTTTCTCAAACGTCAATTCTGTGCATACCCAATGTAGAATGGGCTAAATGGATCAACCGTCAAACCACCCCCAACCCAAAAAAAAATTGGGGGAATTACCGATTAGGTTCATCATTCCATGGAATTGCCTCAGAAGGATTGCCTCAACAAACTGACTACTGACTTTATTATAAACTACTGGAAACAAAAACAAGTTGATAGTCAAAACATCCTTATGGGGCAATACTATGAAATGATGAACCTAATCGGTAATTCCCCCAAAAAAATTTTAAAAACCGTGAACCATTTTTTTTTTTTGGTCTTTTTTCAAAGGGTGGCTTTTGTGAATCAAAACTTGGGTGACAAAAATTTTGGAGTCACCATATCACACGCCATGCTGATTTTCACAAAGATAAAGCCTTCCTTCGCAATGGTGACTGTGAATGTGAAGTAAAGTAGCACGATTCAATTCACAAGCCATTACTTTGAAAGATCTCATCCCAATTAGTGATTCATTTGGTTCATTAAAATAGAATTCTTATGATGGTGGAAAGTTCTATAATTTTTTTCTAATGCTAACATGACAAAATTTTTGTTAGGAATTAGATAAATTTTATGGGAATTGCTTTTGGACCTCTCTTAATAGCAAAAGATTGTATGGTGTGAAAACAGATTAAGACTTGTACTAAATACTAATGAGCCACACTACTACACCTTTGATTTCATGCAATATCATGGAGTTCTTTTGGGGATTAGCTGTTAAGAGGTCCAATAGCATTAACCAAATTTTATATAATTGGAAAGCTAATGTAAGTGGAGACCCTATTTTTATGCATTCTAACCATACCCAACAGTACTACTTTTTAGACACTGTTTTTTTTTTTTTTTTTGGCTAAGAACTACTTTTTAGACACTTGGTAATAGCACATTCCTTCTCTCTATCTTTCCATTTATAGTTATTCGGGTGTGCACCAATGGGAAGCACAAGTGATATGAGCAGGGGAAGGGAGTAGTGGTCTGCATCGTCAGCCCATATTACCATATGAGGGCTTTGTTATTGCTGTTTATTTATCATTCGGGGTTCCAACTAGGGCATAACATTGTAAAGGGCTAGGAGTCTGGAACAGAGCTATTAAACTATGGGCCCAGCTGGAATGCGCCGAGCTTGGACCAACGAAGTTTGAGCGTGGTCAATGGTCGGCTCGGCCCATGCACAATTTTATTGTTTGGTTGGTTATGTCGAAGCCCAAGAGAAACTTGATTGTGCATTCACGGTAGATGAAATTCTTGTTCAAAAAAATTGTAAATATTAACATTATGAGTAGTGATACATAGGACCACTATTAGAGGACCAAAACTTAAGACCACTAACCTAACTGAATCTGATTGGTTAGTGGTATTAATACCGTTACTAGCTAAAAAAGAACTTAATATGGGAAGCTCTCAATTCCTGGTTCAGATAAATGCTCTCAAAATTTAGATAACAGGAATTATAAAGGGTTTTCTCAAAATTGCTATGATCTTCTCCTTCCTTTTAGCGATTCCCAAAAGAAATCATCAACCAATGCTTCAAGATATCTCCCGCATTTGAGTTCGGCGAAATATTTAGATAATTAACCATAACACATTATACAAAATATGCATCAAGATAATACAACATTTCAATCATTAGCATGGCAAATTAGATAAATTAGGAGTTTTATCGTATAACAATGGAGAGTTCCCCACCCCCCCTCCCCCCACCACCAAAAAAAAAAAGACGGTTACGTTTTTAGAACCATGAATATTCAGATAATTTGTAATTTTTTTTTAAAAAAAAAGATAACAGTAAGAATTTCTTCTCCCACTGCCCTGTTTTCCCCTAATTAGTACCATAAATACTCAGATAAATTAGGATTTTTTTTTTTCCAGATAACAGTGTGATGTCTTTAAGATAAATACTGAATGCAATATGATAGTAAATATGACAAATCAGATAAATTGGGGGTTTTATCATATAACCATGCTATCTTGAATATGGATCAAAAAACATAAACATTACAATTGCTATGATTCTAATGTCAGAAGACTTAAAAAAACTGAATACGGAGCCAAAACGTAAAAGCAATAACTCTTTGAGTCAGACAATATCACTGAAATACGATGACATCCTCATACTAGTTACGCTTAAAATCGCAATGGGTGTGATCCCTAAAAAATGGGGCATAAAAATTGTAAAATCGTGTGAAGAATAAACTAATCGTTTGAGAACCGTTATCCCTTAAAAATAAGAATCCAATAAAGGAAAAACAATTTGAATTGAATTCAAGAATCACGAATGAGAAACGGTGTTAGTCGTCCCACCGTTTCTCGTCCCCCTCATTTGGTCCCCCTTATCATTTTCCTAACATTATTGGGCCTTTGAAAAAAAATTGTAAATATATTGAAAGAAAATTGTAAATATTAACATTATTGAGATCGGGTAGGAATTTTCTAACCAAAGTCTAATCTAATGTATAAAAACTATTACCCAAACTCGTCCATTAATTAGGTTGGGTTCAGGCTGTGCGAACTCTACCTGTCCAAGTTACAGCCCTAAGCACAACGGAGCCATTCTATTGTAATGGGCCGTTAACACATGCTGCATTTATTTTCCATTGCCATATCCGTACCTCTCATCGGTTTATGTATAGTCGGATGTCCTATTTTGAGTATTTTTCTACAATCACAACATACATAATTGCATAAGGATTTGCCAGTACTCACCTTGGTGAAATACTGGAAAGAGTAACCCCATTTACAGAAGGATTTGTTATTGGAGCCTCATCAATTTGAATGACTCTACCCACAGAAAATGCAGGTTGTCTTGGCTCGGGAAGAGCTATTGTTTCACTTCCCAACAGAACCACCACAGACGACATTGTTGGTCTATCTTCTGGATCTTCTTGCACGCACAAAAGCCCAATATGAATGCACCTCAGAACAATGGCCGTCGGACATGATTCTGTCATTGAAGGGTCTATAAATTCCAATCCTTTTCCTTCATTCCACAGTCGCCATGCCTGTCGTTTCATGTTTCATGAAATTACATTTCAAATTAAACATCCAAAAATAAGCCTGGTTATTGAAGAGGAAAATTTTTAATCCAATTCAGGTAAACAAATTAAAACGTACATATGCGAGAAGTGTCTGGGCTTGTTCTGTGAGGTAGAAGCGACTGTTTCTCTTTCCACTGATGATCTCAAGCAAGATAACCCCAAAGCTGAATACATCGGATTTCACTGAGAATAGTCCCTCCATTGCATACTCTGGAGCCATGTAGCCACTGTTTCCAATATAAGCATTACCCTTTTTTATTCTCAATTAAGGTATTCAAATTTAGCTTGAAGTTGAGATAATTTCCGAAATAAATAGAAAGATATAGGAAGAAGCAGACTCACTGTGTTCCTACAACTCTTTTGGTGTTAGCTGTGTTTTGGTTGTCACCGAAAATCCTTGCCATGCTAAAATCTGATATCTTGGCAATCATCTCACCGTCCAACAAAACATTACTAGGTTTCAAATCCCTGTGAATGATTTTTAGGCGGGAGTCCTCGTGTAGATAAAGTAGTCCTCTGGCAATCCCATCAATAATGTTATGGCGTGTCATCCAATTGAGTTGTGAGCATTGTTCTGGATCTGAATTTTAGTAGAAGAAAGTAATTTGTATAGTGAGCTAGCTATAACCATTATAGAATATGGGTATGCATATTGACAAAAGGGAAGGAGGAACAAACCAAATATAAAGATATCAAGGCTTTTGTTGGTCATGAATTCATATATGAGCAGCTTTTCTTCTCCCTCTATGCTACATCCCAAGAGCCTCACTAGGTTTCTGTGCTGGAGTTTTGCAATTAGTATAATCTCATTCTTAAACTCATCCAAGCCCTGCCAAGACCTCTTTGAGAGCCTTTTAACAGCAATTTCCTTCCCATCCGGTAGTACACCCTGAAAGAACATTAATCCATAATAATCAGAAAAAAAAAATTTTAAAAAAATTAAGGACTAAGTAGCACTACATAAACCATATTGAACTAGGAATGGTTTTACCTTGTATACAGTGCCGAACCCACCTCGTCCAAGCTTATTGGAATCGGAAAAGTTGTCTGTAGATGCTTTTATAGTAGCTAAATCCATGAAGGGCAATTCATCAGAACTCACTAAATTGCCTTCTTGGGTAATTGAGACACCAATGTTGGTACCCAGTTCGTGCATCAGTGCATGTCGGCTTTTCTCTTCATCTACAAGAGATGAGAATTAGTACTTGGGAGTTCCGATATTGATTTTAAAAAGTCTTTTTTAGATAGATTTACCTTTTTGTGTTCCCTTCTTTCCCCGCAGATAAAGCGCAGAGGCACCAATTAGAAATGCAATTATAAAACTTGGTATGCCCGTAACGACCACAATCTTCCATATTTTCCATCCCTTTCCTGCATCCAAAAGCAGGGATCTCTATTTTCAATTTCCAATTCACCTTAAACACAGTTCAGACTCCATATAGAATTTTAGAGACTGCAGTGTTCTAGGCACACAATAAAAAATGCTGATCAGGAATGGCAATATTTGTTCTACCAAAGCACGATAAAAAATGGTTGGGACTTTAATAGGTTGGGTCAGCACAAGCTTTCCTACTGGTTTTGCTCTGGTCTAATCTGGTCTACTGTAAATTCTTACAAGCCTAGCTTGAACCTTATCTAGGTGTGTTAGAGGACATATCAGTCGAAATTTAATTATCATCCTAACAAGGTAGCGCACTAATTAGGCGGGATACCTATGCTTTCTTCTGCAAATATCTGCAGTTCCATCTGAAGTATATGGGAACATTATTGCATTGACAAAGATTAGGAATAAAAAATTCAATGTCCTTACCCTTGGCAGTGAAGTTAGTTGATGGAGAACTTGAGGCATTATAAAAGGAGTACAGCTCAAATCTCATATTACAATTCCTACTAAGAACCATTCCGCCTTGGCGTGAATAGCAGCATGCTCTAAGATCTCCAAATTCAGACTTCAAACAACCTCTACAGTCACTTCCAGAGATGTCCCGGGTACATTGTACAAGTCCATATATTGTAGCAGACTTCGAAAATTTGACGTCTCCAGTTGCAAACATGCTCTTGGAAGGATCAAAAGCAGCTTGATCTGAGATGTTTCCTATTAAATTGTTTAAAACTACATCAAATTGAACCGGATCCGTTACATTTTTCTCCTGTTCATCCGACACAGGAAACTTTCCAGTATAAACCATCATGGAGAAGAACATCTGGAAGGAATAGTGAACTTGACACAATTCATACCATATAAGTGCATCTTTGCTCTGGCACTCCTTCATGATCTCTTGGCTTGCACTCTCCACACAATTCTGACAGGCCACAGAATCAACGTCCCCTCTACATAGTGCTTGCCCATAGACTCGTTCTTGATCATCTCCAATCGAAGTGTTGTAAAAACCTGTGAGTGAAGTATTGGAAGGCAGAGTCTGCAGAAGGCGCTTGAGGTTATTCTCGAATGGGCTATTAGGTGTGTAATTGCTAGTATCATTTGAACAGAATGTGTAGAGAGGATCTCCAGTAACAGGGGTTGTGAGCATGAACAGGGCTAAAATCAAGAAAAGCATGGCTGAAAGTGAAATCTTTGTGTTAATGTTCCTAAATTTGGGAGCACATTGGATCACAACTTTACCCTAAAAGCAGTAAAGATGGAACGTATCGGCTCAATTTGTAATGTGGCATTTCATCGTTGACAAAATGGTGTGGCCACAAGTTTGAAAAAAAAAAAAAAAACTACAAAAGATTGCACAGAAACTTACAATCTGGGACTGGAAATTGACTGGAAAAGAGGTTGGGGGGTAGGAGGACCAAGTATGCTGTATGATGATGGCCATTGGGAAGAAATTGCCAACAGATTTTAAAATTTTTTATGGACCGCCGCTGTCACCACTATTGTTATTACTACATTTTCTCTTTTTTAATGAATGTTTGACATGATAAGCAGATATGTCACCACTATTGTTATAGTAGACCAGTAGAATTCATACTTTCTATGGTATTTTAAAAAATGGATGTTACTTTCAGGGGACTGACTAAACACGAATGACTCAATGGTTCATGGCCCATCAAATGAGGTTTTTTATTTTTATTTTTATTTTTATTTTTTTTTTGGGGGGGGGGGGGGGGGGGGGGGGTGGAGATAATTGACCATCAAATGAGTTGTTTATTGGAAACCATCAGTCGTATTGAATTGGTTGGCCAAATTGGACAATTTTAATCTAAGATATAAACTACCAAGATCTCTTCTATGACTATTTTATGTGTAGAGATGAATCCAAGTAATGGTGCTGACTCATTGCATAGTATGCGACACGCTAATAGGTAAAACCTTACTCATAGTTGAAGGTTTATCCGATTAATTTTTTTGAATTAGATAAACAAAATCCAAAATAAGCTGGTCAAACTGGACTTTGTAAGATAAACTGGACATTCAGGAGAGCTTTTGAAATAATTAACCAGACCGGCTATATTTTTAAAATTACCATTGACATTCAAGAGAGATTAATACATCCTTAGTTGGAGAAAGTCTTCAGTACTACATTAGTACCACGCCATCAAGAGGATAGAGAGAGATGGAAAGAGATGAGAGAGAAAATAACCCACAAATATTAGTTTGACGTTTGACTTCAACCACTTGCAGTGTTGTGCGGGATGTCCTATTTCCACACCTTTTTTTGCTAATCCATACCCTTCCATGGAGGGATGTGGATTAGCAAAAATCCATGAAGGGCTGTGGATAAAAAAAAATGGATGAGAAATTCCTCCGTCCCTTTATCAGCGTTGAGCCCACCTTTTTCTTTTTCCCATCATTTTTATGGAATAAAACAAGGTCTGAGCCAATTGCCAGAACAGCGGAAACAGATTCCTATCAAAGACCATAAATTAAACCAAGCATACCAAATGTTAATTTAAAGCCCAAAACCAGCCTAACTCATCTTGATGGAAGTCTCAGTCGACAGATCAGTTTTCTTAAAATTTCTAGCTAAACATTAAGAATCAATTAAGGCTGAAAGCATTGCTTCAGTGGCAAACTTTTATAATTCATAGCTCTGGTCTGACTTCCTTCTATGATTGTTTATGATGTGGGACAATCTTCATAAGAAATATTTCATGAGTCACTATCCTCATCATACGAAGAATATGGCTACATTGAAATTAAAACCATGTTTTCAATGTTGTCATATTCCGTGCCAAAGTATGGTTAAGTCTTGGGTTGATTGAAGATATGTGAAGCTTCAAAGATGCGTTAAAGAACAAAGGCTCAAAGCTATGCGGCTCTCACTCATTCTTTAGGAAGGTAAGTGACCATAGTTGCCCATTTCATAGGTGTTTAATTCATTTAACATCATTTTTAATGTTTTCATCAAAGGAAGAGTGGTTTTTAAGGTTTTGGTGACATTCCCAATCGATTGGGGTTGATAACCAATCGATTGGAGAAGTTTTGTTAAAAAAATTTTTGCTACTGTTTTCTAGGATCGATCCTAGGGTCTGGAGGATCAATCCTAGGGTACCCAGAAATGACATTTTGCCACTGTTTTTTAGGATCGATCCTAGGGTCCTGGAGGATCGATCCTAGCTCGTAAAAATCAGTTTTTAAAGTATTTAAAACCTTCCTATTTGATCCTAAAATGAATCCTAGTCTTTTGGGGTTTCTTAGTCTCTATATATAGAGGCTATTACAATAGAGAAAGGGAAGCAAGCCTCTCCCTATTAGGGTTTTCATTGTTCATCTTTTTAAAACCTCTCTAGAGCACTTTAACTTAGGTTTTCATTGATATGCTTTAGAGATTATCAAACCACACACCATTCACAACCTTGAGTGTTTGTGAGGCCGTTGCGACGGTGATCGAGCTTGCGAGTTCGTGATTGAAGGCATCGCTGTGAAAGAGGTTGGTTGTGACCAAAGCCGTGACGATGGAGATCGATCGTGTGTGATCGTGGAAGTGAAGATAACTGCATGAGTTCATGTGTGGTCTATAAGTGTGTCTTGTACTCATTTATTTCATAGTGGATTTGCTTCAACTGGACGAGGTCCTGTGGTTTTTCCCATCTAGGGTTTTCCACATAAAAAATCTCTTGTGCATTCTCTTACATACTTTTATACTTGCTATACAATTGAATTGATTGTGATAATTGGGATTTTGAGTGTTCATAATAAAAATTGGGTAAAATAAATTTAAATACCTATTCAACCCCCCTTCTAGGTATTGTAGGATTGGTAAAACCGGAATTTCATCTTCATAAGCCTCCGTGACTTACTGAGTAAATTTATCTATTGGGTTACAATTGTTTATATTGAGTATTTCCCTTTGGCACTTTTAGCTTTGGGGAATTCTCTTGTTTATCTTTTTGGCAGCCCATTTTTGGGTGTACCCATTAAAGGTCAACCATGCTCCCACCCCACAACCCGAAGTTTTTTGCTTTCATTGATCTATGAATTTACGATTTTTTTTTTTCCTCGTCCGGGGGAAAAATATACATGTGATTAGATGTAAGAGAGGGGAATCTTTAATTTTGTGAGACGGTAACTCAAATTGAGATATATGATTACATTAAAGGTGTTTTTTCCTTTTTCTTTTCCTTTTGTTTTTTTTGGGTGGTTGGGGATGAAAAACGAAAGGGTTGATCAGTACATGTTAAATATTACAATTACAAGTAACATATATTATAGAAGTAAATTACAATAAAAAACAAAATCTCAGCATTGTCTCACATGGTAAGGCGTTAACGAAGTTATTAAACCTATTGATTGGCACCAATCACCTAGACGAAATACTAGAAATCGTTAAACCATTGGCAGAACAATTGTTTTCATCAGTGACTCTCCAAACAGAGTAGGCAGGTCGTTCAGGTTGGCGAAGAGACACAGTATCAGTTTTCAACATAACGACAACAGATGACATGGTAGGCCTGTCAAAAGCGTCTTCTTGAACACACAACAATCCAACCCTTTTCCTTCATTCCATAATTGCCATGCCTGCAGTATAATCAATCAGGGATACATTAATGCCAAATTTTGCGGTAGCAGTAGCATTTTGAGAGGAAAAAAATGGAGAGGGGGGGCATTCAAGCCACAGAACTTACATATGCTAGGAGGCTCGGAGCACGTTTGGAGAGATGGAAGCCAGCATTCCTTCTCCCAGTAATGATCTCAAGCAAGAGAACTCCGAAACTATAAACATCAGATTTAGTTGAATATATTCCTTCCATAGCATACTCTGGAGCCATGTATCCACTATCCCAGAAAAGAAACATATGGCGAAATAAAAGGTTAGGATGGTAAGCTATCAAAGTTGGTTGAGTTTAAGATCATAACTCATTATTTAGACAGTCAAGGATCTATGAGTGAAGAAATTGAAAGATTAAAGAAAGCACATACTATGTTCCAACCATTGTAGCGGTATTAGCTTCACCTTCACTTCCTCCAAAGATCCTTGTCATTCCAAAGTCAGAGATCTTTGGGTTCATGTCATGGTCCAATAACAAGTTGCTAGCTTTTAGGTCCCTATGAATGATTCTAAGTCGAGAATCTTCATGACGATATAGAATGCCCCGTGCAATTCCACTAATAATGCTAAGACGTCTACTCCAATTGAGTTGTGCACGTTTCCTTGGATCTAAACATACAGTTGTAGAAATGAAGTTTGTTCTTTAAGGCATGTTGGGTTTAACAAAATCTAATAATTTAAAGATGAATTTGTACAAAAAAAGGGTTCAACCGCTGTTTTTAACAGAACATTCAAAAATAAAATTTTAAACAGAACATCCAGAAAGAAAATTAAATCGAGGATACAAACCAAAGAGGAAGACATCAAGGCTGCTTTGGGCATGTATTCGTAGACGAGCATCTTTTCCTGTTGGTCCATACAAAAACCTAGAAGCCTGACTAGATTTCTGTGTTGAAGTTTCATAATTAGTAAGACTTCATTTGTGAATTCCTCCGAACCTTGTTCAGAATTGCACAAAAGCCTCTTAACTGCTAATTCCTTTCCATCACTTAATATTCCCTGCAAGAGATTTTTTATTTATCTAAATCATGACTCCAATCGACGTTGACCACTTAGAATAACAGATCAAGGACAGCCTATTTGCCCCTTTTTTTCTGGTTATAAAATAATATTACCTTATAAACAGGACCAAAACCACCTTGTCCAATCTTGTTTGAATCAGAGAAGTAATCAGTAGCTGCAAGTATAATTGCCAAATCAATAAAGGGAGATTCCTGGGGTTTCAGGTTATCACTTCCTTGAAAATTCTGGTGCTGGAAATTTCTGTCGTTGGGTTCACCAATTTTTCGTAATTCAGCTTGTTGACTTACAATTTTGTTGGTCTCTGAAAGGTAAAGGAAAAGGGCATGTCAAGTAAAATCAGACTATACTTTTATGGAACTTTTTTTTATAGTTAGTATTATTACCTTTGTTGGTTCCAATCCTCCTTGCAAGACAGTAAACACAGCAACCCATAATTGCTACCAGCAAACATGCCAATACAATTGCAATGATCACAATCATCTGCTTTTTCCCTTGGCCACCTGCTTTTGAAAGCAAATAGTTCTAAATTTCAGTTTACCCTTTATCACTGATCACATTTCAAGTGATTAGCACTATCATGTAACAAATTCTTGTGTTGAAAAATTGAAACTCATAGCAAATACTTACTTTCTCCTGTCACCTGCAGGTTTCGTGTAGAAACAGGAGGAGGTCCAGTTTCACCATCATAGAAAGCATATAACTCATACCTTAAATAGCAACTACGACTGAGAAGTCTTGCACCACGAGAAAAATAGTAGGAAGATGAAATGTTTGTTATGGCAGTCTGAAGGCATCGATTGCAGTCCTCTGGAGATAAGTCTTTTGTGCACTGCACAAGGGCATATAATGTGTCTATATCCGTAAAGGCCACTTCTCCAGTAGCATACATGCCAGTCAAAGGATCAAAAGCTGCCAGCTTGGTGAGGTTAGCCAGCATAGTGTTCACGACAGATCTAAACCGGTCAGGTTCAGAGATATTCAATGGGTTACCTTTACCAATGTTTCCTGTAACATCCAAATGGCCAAAAAAAATTTCACTAGAGTAGCGCAACTGGCATACTTCCTCCCATACAACAACTTCAGTAGTGTTCGGACAAAGTTTCTCAATGTCCTGCGATGCTGTCATTATGCAGTTCTTGCAGTCTTCACTTGGAATGTAGTTGAGGCAGAGAAAGAGACCATAAACTCTATAAGGGTCATTTCCAGAGGAGGTATTATAAAATTTGGAGACAGAAGCATTAGAGGGCAAGGAGAGGAGGAGGTTATTGATATTAATTTGAAAAGGACCAATAACTGCATAATTCGTAGTGTTTGAACAAATGTTGTAGGGAGGGTCAGCATGGGAAAGATCATGAAGACTAGCAAGGAAACAATAAAGTAAAATCAATTGCATGGTTTTTGAAACACTTTGGAGAGGAGCCATACCATGCCTTACTGAGTGTGCAATTAATGGTGATGGAGAATTCTATATAACTTGTGGCTGAAACTCTTATGCTCTCTCTTTCACTTCACAAGAATATGACACACCAATGAAGCTTAATTTAAAAAGACAATCATATCAAACATTTTCTATGGATAAATGCATGAATTTGTGGAAATTTCATCTGTTATTCTACACACTATTTGTAATTTGTAAATTGTGGGAAGTTGATATCAGCAAAGACCAGTAGGATTAATTATAATCATTTGACTGCAATTAATTTCCAGGAAGGTGCATTTCTGTGTGCATTTTGATCATGCCCTTAATTAGTCCATTAGCCTCTGATGTGACACGATTTATTAACCTGGACCTGATTGAACCTTGAATCAGTGGCTAAACATTGACCAGAAGAAAGTCCAATAAGCAAACAACCTATGATTCCGTTGTTTGTCAATAGATCAAATAAATTAGGTAAGTCAATGACGGTTAGTGAATGGTGATGGGTTTGGTGCACAGTTTTAAATACATTAAGCTTTTAAAAAGCAGCTGGTTGGATTTTTTTTTTTTTTTTAATCCTTTGGTCAATACATAGATTATCCTTAAAAGTGATGCATTTCTCAGCATCTCGCCTTTGGCTTCCTTTTCTTCTACGCCTTCCTAGATTATTTTCCATATAATTAATTGTAGGCGCCAGAGTTCTTTTACAAGAGATCAGAATGAGGAGTGCTAGGAAGACCTCTCACCAGGCCAATTTTGCAGCCCACAGTGTTGCTCACTGGACTCCTGCCAAGAAGTTTGAGGGCTGCATCCCATATGGTTTTGTTTATGAGTTTATTATATATTTATAAGTACAGTAATTATGAATGAACCTTTTTTTTTTTTTTTTTTTTTTTTTGTTGGGGGGGGGGGGGGGGGGGGGGTGGGGAGGAGATGTCTTCAATTTCTCCTAATACCTAACCTCTATTACCTTGAATTTCTCCTAAGACCTAACCTCTATTACTTTTATTCATATGTTCACTTTTTCCACACATATGTCCAAATACTAGAGGTTTATCTTGATCATAGGAAGGATATGGCTGCGCTAATATTAAAACCATCTTCGAAGTTTTGTGCTTTCATTGATCTATTAATTTATGACAGTCCTTTTCTTTGAGAGAAAAATATATATGTGATTAGATGTAAGCCAGAAGAATCTTCTTTTAAAATTATGAGATCCACGCAATGGATTACAACACGAGGTTTCTCACAAGTTAAATATTACATTTACAAGAAGCATCTATCATGCATAATACAATCAAATACAAAATCCAAACACTGCATGCGTCATATGATAAGGTGATTGAGAAGTTCTGACCCCATTGGTTGGTTCCATCACCTAGGCAAAATTTTGGAAATCATCAAACCATTGACAGAACAGCACTTGTTTCGCAGGGATGGGTGACTCTCCGAACAGAGAAGGCAGGTCGTTCAGGTTGGCGAATAGATACATGATCAGTTTTCAACATAACAACAACAGATGACATGGTAGGCCTGCCAAATGCGTCTTCTTGAACACACAATAATCCGATATGCACGCATCTCAAAAATTCATTTGGACAACATGAATCAGTCAATAATGGGTCCACCAAATCCAACCCTTTTCCTTCATTCCATAATTGCCATGCCTGCAGCATCATTTTAAAAAATTAATGCAAAATTTATGACAGCAGTATTGTTTTGAGAAATAAAATGCAATTCAAGACAAAGAAATTTACATATGCTAGAAGGCTAGGAGCATGTCTGGAGAGATGGAAACCCGCGTTCCTTCTCCCAGTTATGATCTCAAGCAAGAGAACTCCAAAGCTATAAACATCGGACTTGATGGAATATAGTCCTTCCATAGCATACTCTGGAGCCATATATCCACTATCCCCCCCCAAACAAAAAAAAAAAAAAAAAAAAAAAAAAAGTAGAGAGAAATAAAAAGTTAGTAAGGTAAGCTATTAAAGTTGGAACATAACAATAATTAGTCCAATGTGTTTGTATCTTGTAGGATCATTATTGAGTGAATTTATGGCACTCTATGGAATTTGGTAGAGATGAGCACAACTTGTTATTTAAACAGTCAATGACTTATGAGAAGGAAATTGAAAATTAAATCATGCACTTACTATGTTCCAACTATTGTAGCAGTATTAGCTTCACCTTCACTTCCTCCAAAGATCCTTGCCATTCCAAAGTCCGAGATCTTTGGGTTCATGTCATGGTCTAGCAACACATTACTAGCTTTAAGGTCCCCGTGAATGATTCTAAGTCGAGAATCCTGGTGAAGAAAAAGAATGCATTATGTTGGGTTTAACAAAATCTGATAATTTAATGATGAATTTGTATAAAAATTTCAAGTTTGACTGCCCTAGCTTTAACATTTTGCAGAAAGAAAACTAAATAAGGATACAAACCAAAGAGGAAGACATCAAGGCTGCTGTTGGGCATGTATTCATAGATGAGCATCTTTTCCTCTCCGTCTACACAAAAACCTCGAAGCCTGACCAGATTTTTGTGTTGAAGTTTCATAATTAGTTGAACTTCATTTGTGAATTCCTCCAAACCTTGCTCTGAATTTCTTGAAAGCCTCTTAATGGCTAATTCCTTTCCATCATTTAGTATACCCTGAAAGAGAACCATTTTTATCTAAAGCATGGTGCCAATCAATAATTTTTATCATTTGGAATTAGAGACCAAGGACAGCCTATTTGCCACTTTTTACGTTACAAAATTTTTACCTTATAAACAGGACCAAAACCACCTTGTCCAAGTTTATTTGAATCAGAGAAGTTATCAGTAGCTGCCAGTATAATTTCCAAATCAATAAAGGGAGCGTCCTCAGGTTCCAGGCTATTTCTTTCTCGAAAATTTTGGTGCTGGAAATTTGTGCTATTGGGATCACCAATTTTGTTTAATTGAGCTTGTTGACTTATGATTTTATTTTTCTCTGAAATTTGAAGGAAAAGGGGATGTAAAAAATAAATAAAAAGGAAAAAAGAAAAAAAAAACTAGGATTGTTATGGAAATTTTGTTTACTTATAGTTAGCGTCATTACTTTTATAAGTTCCACTCCTCATTGCAAGACTGTAGACACAGCCACTCACAAGTGCAATCAGCAGGAATGCCAACACAATTGTAATGATTGCAATCATCCGCATTTTCCTTCGGCCACCTGATTTTTAACAACTCTAAAAATTTATAGATTGCAGAATTTCCGTTTTCTAGTATCACTAATCATATTTAATTTAATTAATTAGTGCTATCATGTAAGAATGTAACAGATTCTTGTGTCGGAAAATTGAAACTCTTGACAAATACTTACTTTCTCCTGTCACCTGGTCTTTTGCAGGAGGATTGGTTGCGCCTTCATAAAAGGTGCATAACTCGAACCTTAAGTAGCAACTACGGCTAAGAAGTCTTGCGCCACGAGAAAAATAGCAGCAAGATGAAACATTAGTTATGGCAGTCTGAAGGCAAGTATTGCAGTCATCTGGAGATAAGTCTTTGGTGCATTGCACGAGGGCATATAGTGTGTCCGTATCTGTGAAGGCTACTTCACCAGTAGCATACATACCAGTCGAAGGATTGAAAGCTGCCAGCTTGGTGAGGTTAGCCAACATATTGTTCACAACAGATCTAAACCGTTCAGGTTCAGAAATATTCATTGGGTTTTGTTGATTAGCGTTTCCTGTAACATCCAAATGGCCAAAAAAAATTTCATTAGAGAAGCGCAATTGGCATAGCTCCTCCCACACAACAGCTTCATTTGTGTTTGGACAAAGTCTCTGAATGTCTAGGGATGCAGTGGTTATGCAGTTCATGCAGTCTTCACTTGTAACGTACTTGAGGCAGAGAAAGAGACCATAAACTCTATAAGGATCATTTCCAGAAGAGGTATTATAAAAGTTGGAGACAGAAGCATTAGAGGGTAAGGAAAGGAGGAGATTATTGAGATTAATTGATTTGAAATTGACTATTAAGTGCATAATTTTTAGTGTTTGAACAAAGGTTGTAGGGAGGGTCGGCACAAGCAAGATTATGAAAATTGGCAAGGAAGCAACAAAGAAAAAGCAACTGCATGGTTTTTGAAACACTTTGGGAAAGAGCCATATCGTGCCTTTCCCGAGCGTTTGATCAATAATGGTGATGAATATCATGCAAGAAAGAAGGTTTTAAATGCTTGCTTAATGGGATCTTTCTTGGAAAAGTTTCTGAGGACACAATCTCATCAAACATTTTCTAGGAATAAACAACTGAACTACTTTGTGGAAATATATATATATATATATATATATATATTGTGTTGATACTCACTTATGCAAAAGAAAGAATGATTATACTAATTCAATGACCATGATCTTTGGGCTAGTCGATATTTTTCAATATTAATTTGTAATTTGTAGATTCTGGGACTTTGTTTACTCTTCCTTCATATACGGTGAGATAATAAAATTGAGTAGTTTGGAAAATTTTATTGCGGAAAATCACAGAAAATAATTAAGCCAAGACCGTTGTGATTGTAACCAGTTGACTGCAGCTAATTTCTGGGATAGTGTTTCTGATTGAATGTTGATCAAGCCCTTAGTCCATTCGCCTCTGATGTAAGATGATTTATTTGCCGGGATTTGGACGTCAAATCATTAGGCCAGACATTGACTGGAAGAAAGTCTAGCAAGCCATATATACTGCACACACACACATATATAAATATATATCCTTTTCAATAATGTCATGTACTCTCTACATGTAGAGGGCATTATTGGAAGAAGAATGTGAGCACGCAAACAGGGGTCTCTTCCTTTATCACCAGTCCATGACAATAACTTCAAAGATTATATGTATAGAGAGAGCCCTGCATCTTTGGAAGAAGAAGAATCTTTGGAAAATACGCTTTCAGTATAATTAACACTCTACATATAAGAAGGGCACTGTTCCACTACAGTGTCTACTGCATCCCTTTCTTTTTTCTTTTTAAAAATTTTCTTTATTTTCCTTTTGTTTGCAGGTTGATCAAGCCCTTAGCCCATTAGCCACTGATGTAAGATGATTTATTAGCCCAAATATGGACGTGGGATCTCATTAGGCCATAAATTGGCTTAGGAGAAAGTCTAGCAAGCAAAAGAGTTTACTTGCCCTTATATCAAAATATCAAATAATTTAAATAAGTCAAACCAAAAAAATTAATAATAACTTAAATAAGTCAATGAAAATTAATTAGTGAACGGTTTTGGTGCATGTTTTAAGTATATTGATTATTAAAAAGAAGCTGGCTGACCTCTTTCTTTTCTTTTTTTTGGGTTCTTTTTCTTTCACCTGGTCCTGTTCATTACTTAGAAATTCAGGGTGAGAATTCTGAATTTTCCAGAGTTGGTTGAAGTTCAAATGTTTGTTTGGCAAGATTTTCGATAATCATAATAGTGTGAAACATCTCAATTCCCATTAATAGATCATTAGGCCATACATTGGCTAGACATGTAATTTTATTTTATTTTTTGAGTACATTTTATATTTTAATGTGTTGTGTATACCGTGGGGATGTCCTACTCTCTATGGTACAGGAATTTGGAGTTCATTTACAACTTAGAATCACAACATTCCCACATTAGCACACGCAGTGGCATGCTTGCCATTATTCAGCGTGGTGCAATACTAGAAACAGTAACAAAATTTACAGAACGATTTGTTGTTGAAGACTGGTGCTCAATTTGAATGACTCTACCCACAGAAAATGCAGGTTGTCTTGGTTCAGGAAGAGCTATTGATTCACTTCCCAACAGAACCACCACGGTTGACATGGTGGGTCTGTCCGCTGGATCTTCCTGTACGCACAAAAGTCCAATATGAATGCATCTCAGGACTTCAGCCGTTGGGCATGATTCTGTTATCGACGGGTCTACGAATTCCAATTCTTTTCCTTCATTCCATAGTTTCCATACCTGTCATATATATCAAATCTCATGAAATTGCATTTCACAAAATCATCCAAATCCAAGTGTAGTCAGTGAAAGAAAAATTCTAATTCTAGAGGATTAAAATGAACGTACATATGCGATAAGTGTTTGGGCATTTGCTGTGAGGTAGAAGCGGCTATTTCTTTTTCCACTGATGATCTCAAGCAAGAGAACCCCAAAGCTGAATACGTCAGATTTCACAGAGAACAGTCCCTCCATTGCATACTCTGGAGCTATGTATCCATTGTTTTGAATGCAAGCATTAAACATGTTTCTTCTCTATTAATGTTTTGCAGTTTAGTTAGACGTTAAAACAAATTTCAAAAAATTTTAAAAAATAAAATAAAGTAAGGAGCAAACTCACTATGTTCCTACAACTTTTCTGGTGTTAGCTGTATTCTGGTTCTCACAGAAAATCCTGGCCATGCCAAAATCTGATATCTTGGCAACCATTTCGTGGTGCAACAAAACATTACTTGGTTTTAGATCCCTGTGAATGATTTTAAGCCGGGAGTCCTCGTGAAGATAAAGAAGTCCTCTGGCAATCCCACAAATAATGTTATGGCATGTCATCCAATCGAGTTGTGCACGTTTTGCTGAATCTGAAATTTAGTATTAAAAAAAAATAAAAAATAAAGTCTATAAGGTCATGTTTAGATGCATATTGTATAGCTACCTGCAAGCATTATAGAACATGAGTAAGTTTATTGACAAAAGGCAGAAGGAACAAACCAAATATAAAGACATCAAGGCTTTTATTGGGCATGAATTCGTATATGAGCAGCCTTTCTTCACCCTCTATGCTACATCCCAAGAGCCTCACAAGGTTTCTGTGCTGAAGTTTTGCAATCATTTCAATTTCATTCTTAAACTCACCCAGGCCCTGCCAAGACTTTCTTGAGAGCCTTTTAGCTGCAATTTCCTTCCCATTCGGTAGCACACCCTGAAAGTACTTCCTATTCAGAAAATGGAAACGCCAATGAAGCTATTCTTAATCAAACTAGAAAATATGGTATTACCTTGTATACAGTGCCAAACCCACCTCGCCTGAGCTTATTCGAATCAGAAAAGTTATCTGTAGCTGCTTGTATAGTAGCGAAATCAATGAAGGGCAATTCCTCAGAACTCACTAAATTGCCTTCTTGTGTTATTGAAACGCCAATGTTGGCACCCAATTCGTGCAGTAGTGCATGTTGGCTTCTCTCTTCATCTGCAAGAGATGAGTATTAGTTCTGGGTAGTTCTAATGTTGATTTAGCATGGTAAGCCATTTTTTGGATAGATTTACCATTTTTTTTTCCTTTCTTTCTCCAGAGATAAAGGACAGAGGAACCAACTAGGATGGCTACTGTAAGTGTCAGTATGCATGTAACCACCACAATCACCCAAATCTTCCATCCCTCCCCTGCATTTTAATGCAAAGATATCTGTTTTCAATTCCAATTCACCTCAAGTATTGTTCAATCTCTATAGAAATTGTAGAATTTTTGCAATGGCATTGTTCCATGAAACAATTAAAAAAAAAAAAAAAGGCTATTAAAATATTGTAATTTTTGTGCTAATTAAAGTGCATTAGTGTTCGAGGTAACAATAAGAAGTGCTGCTGTAAATGGTAATTTTTGTTCTAATCAAAGTGCTATTAGACATGGTTGGAACTTTAATGGGCTTGGATCCACAGCAGAATATTCATGGACTGGATGTAGAACCTATCTGGGATCCTGAACAGGGTCTAGCCATCTAGTCCATGTATATATACATATGTCTGTGTGTGTATGCGCTACAATGTGTACTGAATAGTTTTACCGAATTCATCCACCAACACATGTAAAAGAAGTGAGCAAATTTCACCAATATCTTTAGCATTTTCCTTTATGTCTGTGCTGTGTTTTGACAGATTTGCAACGCAGTCCACAGTTCCAATGTGAAGTATATGGCGACATATTATATTGACAAAGTCCTTACCCTTGGCAGTTGAGTGATAAAAGCGGTACAGCTCAAATCTCACATTACAATTCCTACTAAGAACCATTCCACCTTGACGGGAATTGCAGCATGCGGCAAGTTCTCCCAAGGCGGATCCCAAACACCCTCTTCAGGAAGTTCCAGAGATATCCCTGGTACACTGTACAAGACCATATAT
Organism: Liquidambar formosana; assembly: GCA_039720395.1. Classification (NCBI taxonomy): domain Eukaryota; kingdom Viridiplantae; phylum Streptophyta; class Magnoliopsida; order Saxifragales; family Altingiaceae; genus Liquidambar; species Liquidambar formosana. The sequence goes on along the minus strand of JBBPBK010000403.1, from coordinate 8,641 downwards.
TGTATCAGCCCTTGAAAAATCGACTTCTCCGGTCGCAAACATGCGCTCATTAGAAGATCAAATGCAGCTTCATCCGAGAGGTTTTTCATTAAATCCATCAGAACTGCATTAAAGCGAACAGAGTCGTCCGTCACATTTTTCTCCTCATCATTCTGTCGAGGAAACTTTCCAGTGTAAACCATCAGGGACGTCATGTTTTGGAACGAGTAGCGAACTTGACATAGCTCATACCATATAATGGCATCATTGCTCTTGCACTCCTTCACGATCTCTTGGCTTGCGCGCTCGACACAATCCTGACAAACCGTAGAGGTCACATCCCCTCTGCATAGTGCTTGTCCATAGACTCTGTTTCGATCATCTCCCATGGATGCTTCGAAAAAACCCGTGCGAGAAGTATTGGAAGGCAGAGTCATGAGAAGGCGCTTGAGGTTGTTCTCGAACGGGCTATCGAGCGTGTAATTGGTGGCATCAGTTGAACAGAATGTAATGAGAGGATCTGCAGTAACGGGGTTTAAGAGCAGGAAATACAGGGGTGGAATTAAGAAAAGCATGGCTTAAAGTGAATCTCTGTTAATCTTCATAATATTGGGAGCACAATGGATCACAAGTTTTTTCCAAAAAGCAGTAAAGATGGAACGATATCAAGGCATGACCAAATGAGTATATGGCCTCAAAACGATATGTGACAATTTCATAATCGACAAAAGGGTGAAGGTTGCGCAGATACCTCCATACCGCAGTTGGAAACTGACTGGAAATAGAGTTGGAAGAGTTGCGGAATGGAACAGAGATCCTCTGCCTCTCATCTATCCCCCTTCCATGCCACTTTCCAGTTTCCATGATTGGATCATTTCAGAATCATAAAACTAGTAAGAAAGAAGACAAATGAAAATGTTGGATTTGGATAAATCTATAAAATATACCTTATGTGAAGCTGAATGAGGTTTAAAATTACCCCATTGTTGTTAGTTAATTTATAAGGACAAAACTCCATTAAAATTATTCAATATATGATTGAGGTTTAAAATTAAATTCCCATTGTTTTTAGTCATATGGACAAAACTCCATTAAAATTATTCAATATATGGCTGAGGTTTAAAATTATGCGACAACAAAGACAATTGATCTAATATTCCAGCCGGCTGAATTTTTTAAAGTCAATAAACTCGAGGCCTTTTGTTTTTTCCCCTCTAATAATGAGATGATATATTAATTGATAAATTTAAGAAACACAATGAAAATATTAACGAATGACAATGGCTTGTCTCACCCCTGTTAGAGTGAAAATATTTATTTAATTGATCGGGCTTTAATCCTACAAATTAAAAGAGGATACTAGAAATTCATTGCATCCTGATGTACGTTGTTTTAGAAAAAGTCAAAAATAGATCTCCATTAGTAAATTTGGTGTGCAACCTGTTATTATTGATGATTATATTAAAATCATTTTAGTGAATAATTTGGAAATTTGATTGTACTATATTTTTGGGAGGCAAACAAAACAATGGATTTCTTTAGTTGATTTGGGACACCACTTCAAAGGAAACCTTATTTGGAAATCTAATTTTTCAATGGCAATTTTGACCATTGCCACCATTCTATGAAGAATATATATATATATATATAATATTATTAATAGATATAGAGATGGCGTTTATGTCTCCACCTACCACATTGGTAGTTAAAGATGGTGTTGATTAATATTTAATACATATTTCTAGATTAGGATCTTCTCCTTTAATTGGACCATCCAATAAAATGTGGACCATTGATACTCGGTGAGTCCACATGAAATGGTGGATCCCATATGATATGAAATTTGGACTATTCAGTAAATGGAAAGGGGCATTTCCTCATATTTCTAGGGAGGCAAACAAAGCAATGAAAACCTTATATTACGTGTCTCGCCTATGAACGATTGTAATCGTATGAAAAATTCAGAATATCCACATATGATCAAAGATATATATAATGTAGGGTTAGGATCCGTAGACATAGGATTTGACACAAATTTTGATACAAGTTTTTATAACTCAATCTGTGAAACATATTTTGAAAAACCCACCGCTGGATTAGATAATCTCCCTATTTAAATCATGCATACCAAAAATCAAGTTGATTCGATATCGTCTGCTATTCGATCCAAAAACTTGTATTTCTTATAAAAAAAAAAAAACCTCACATTTATAGATGAAACAGTTTTTAATATCAAATTAACTTGATTTTTGGCATGCATGGTCTACATAAGAAAACTATTTAATCCAAGGGTGGGTTTTTCAAAATATGTTTCATAAATGGAATCATAAAAACTTGTTTCTATGGATCTGACCTTACAATATATATATTTGGTAGTTAAAGATAGTGTTAATTAATAGACATAGTTAATGAGGCAAACAAAGCAATGTTAGTTATTATTATTTTTTTTTTTTTGATTGACAAAGCAATGTTAGTTAAATATGGTGTTGCTGTCTTAGCCTACTCGTTAATACTAATATTATTTTGTTGAATGAACAAAGCATGTGGCCAGGCCATGAAAGTCTGGAGGCCGCCCAAGTAACCTAAAGGAAAAATCCAATAGAAGTTTAGAACAATGAAAAACATCCTGTCAAAATTTTGAATTCCCATCATTTTGAATATCATAAATCAAACCAAGGCTAGTGCTAGAGTTAGTCTCTCTGGACCGCTCTTCACCCTTGTAACGCGAAAGTTTGGTCTATGATGAGGGTATAAACCTTTTTTTTTTTATTTATAAAGAAAATAGAAAATAATTAAGAAACAAACCTATAAAATAGAAAATAATTAAGAAAAATAAAAAATTAAGAAGAATGAAAAATTACCAAAAAGGATAAATTTCCCTTCTCTAACTTGAAGAGCAGCCTCCTAGACTCCCCTTGTCCCCTTTCTTTTCAGTCATTTGACTTGCAGTCCATAGTAGTTGTTCTTGAGTCATATCAATTGTCTTAATGCACACTATTTTTCATCAAAAAAATGTGATTTAAGCTTAGAACCCACTAATCAAGACTCCCGTAAGTCAATTCTAATTTCACACGGCAGAAATACCATTTTTGAAGACGTAAATGATGGAGTTTGACTAAAATGCAGCATACATTATTGCAACATGTCTTTGTAGACTACCGAATTTCATACAATTCTATTACCGAAAGGGCTTTTCACGCAATTCCCTTAGGGCTTTCCATGCAATTTGCACAATTCATTTTATTAAGCCTTCCTTCTACTCCCTATGGTATTCCAATTGCTTCATAAACAATGCAGCTAATTGCTCTACATCAGCCTCATTGGAAACTTGTTCATATAATTTTAAATTCTGGTCGGCGCATGGAAATTCCTTCACGTACATCAATTATTGTCGTTTTATGGTGTGGGACAATCTGCAAGTGGCTGCAGGCTGGCTTTACAGTGTAGTCAAGTTTGCATCATTGCGTCCGTGGCCAACTTGAATTTAAATGCGACGGATCCACTTCATCAACATGTTGCCTACATATATAACTATTAGTTTATTAGATATTCACGTGTATGGTTCTTATAAATAAACATTTTTGGTCTTAAATTTCTACCTAACCTCACCAGAGGCGGACGAACATGGCCCTTTGCCGGCACGCTCAAATAATTTCTCCAAAGAAGGAACGGTCGACGGTTCACCCTATTCTCATTGGATATCATTCCTAAGTCCTCACCCTATTCTCATTGGATATCTAGCCGGCGGAGGGGTAATGTGGGCCCCATATATGCCGCATAAGAAGACGGGATGATCGATCTAAGGGGTCGTATGGGTCCCATGTCCTATTAAAGGACAGGATTACCGGTCTTATGGGTCATCCATTATATTCCATATTCAAACCACCTTTATAAGCCTAAGTTTCTAATAGTCATGAAAATTCTTATAAGATCCCAATATGATGATTATGAAAAGTCCTATAAAATCCATACAATGAAAAAACCTACAAAAGATTCAAATTCATATTAGTAAGTCAGTAAATTTCTTTGGCTAGTTTTATATTTGAGTGTCTCTCTTCTTTTTGCACTTTTAGCCTTTGGGCCTTCTTCTATTTATGGTTTAGTCAGCCTTCTTTCGGTAGGCCTCTCACACATCAAGTTTATGTTAGACTTTTTATATATGTGGGCTTTACATTAATTGAGTTTTCGGATTGCGAAAAACGGGTTGATATGTAGCCTGATGTGATATACGGTATAGCCTAATATAGTGCATGATCAATTAAGTGATTGGGCTCTAGTACACCTTGGTCCGTGATAAGGGATTATATAGTGTAGGCCTATTCTTTGTAGATCAAGGAGTCCATAATGGGAAAGACTCCACAAAGTTTATTTATAAATAGGTCAGATCCCCTCTACACTCCATAAGTTGAAAACCCTAGTAGCCTGTCCCATTTGGTGGCTGCATAAAGAAAAGAGGAGCAAGTAGAGAAAGACCGACCTCCTAACCGTGTGTCTCTTTTGCAGAGATTTGTTAATTGGATTCAATGGCTTCCACAGGTATGCGCATATTATTTATTATTATTATTTTCATGTGTTCTAGTTTTCTAGTATAGACTTAATATATTGTTATAACAAGTGGTATCAGAGTCATCATGCTAGGGCTAAAACCAATAATTGAATATTCATTTTTGTATGATGTTCTTATTTGAAATACATATGTTCGTATGCCTAAGTATTTATTTATTTTTTTTAAATAGTAATTGTTGCAAAAGAGTAAGAATTTCTTTTTCCAAGAACCCTTGCCCCGCCACCGATCAGTTTATTAGGGCTAAAAACCAACGAAAACATGTAAGGGTCTTTCCACATGCACCATGTTTGTGATCATGATTGCATGTATACCAATGGAAACCTTTTATATAAATAATTATACATGTTTGTATTTCTGCATAAAAGTACTTGAAAATATTTATGGATGAAAACCCCCGGCCTATTGGATTCAATTGTTTTATGTGGAATCGTGTTGGAATCATGTGGGTTGTTTTTGGGCCTGGCATGTGGTCTCTTTGTGGGGCTATGTTGGGCCCATTACCGGCTTGTCTTGTGTTGTGCAAGTTTTGGGTGGAGGTATTATCATGGCGGCGTTTAAGCGACAGTTTTATATCTATGAAAATTTTTGGCCATTACATGGTCAATCAAAAGGCAATTATTTTATGCATGTGTTTTTTGGTCTGTTGAATTAATTTTCTTCCTTCATTAATTTATTGAATTGAAGGAAGGAAAATATGTTTTGATTATAATCGAAAGCCGACCCGAAAAACCCATGTAACAAGACCCGTGTGAGGTAGAAGGTAACCAACTTGCTGAAGTTGGGTTGTTCGTAGTCCACACGCTTAGTGTGATTCATGCAGTGGGACACATGCTCCCTATTTGGAGCCAATTTCATGTGTGTATACCCCACATGCCCTAATGAATTTTATATGTAATTTTCTAAAATCTTTATTTCTGCCTTACACAATTTTCTGCAGGATCAATTTTCTAGAGTTTGATATTTGTTTTAATGTACTCTCATGTGCACCTTCTTTCTAGAAATTTTGATTTCAAAGTACATGCCAACAGGGACATTAAGATTGAATTTTCCTATATGAAGTATAAATACTAGGACCTTTCTATAATGTTTACGTTGCATGCTTGCATGATTACATGCCATGGCACTATGGCAGTGCCTGGTATCCTCATTTTGATTATAAAGTTTTGGGTTGATACCCAAGTTCATGATATTATCTTTTAACCATTGCATGGAAAATTGAAGGTCAATAATCATTATACATGTATTTTGATATGCTGAATTACCTTTCTCATGTACTATTGTGTTGGATTGAAGAAGGAATTACAAGAATTCATGGAAATTCGAATTACAGTGTAATTCATGGAAATTCGAGTTACAGTGTATTCAAATGTACATCACATGTGCCTTAAAGAGATTGTCCATCCAATTTTTATTTTATTTTACCACTACATAGAAACGTGAGAGTAACACGTACTCTCTTTGGATATATTTTTATCATAAATAAAAATAAATAAAAAGGACTTTGGAATTGTTTTAAATAAATATATAAATATATATTTTTTGATGCACTTTTATTAAACCTTTTGCGCAAAATTTTAGTAATAAATTTACAATATGTATACCAGTGTATCCTAAAATAATTGTAAAAGTATGTGACTCTCCTTAGATACATTATAATGACTAATAGTCCTTGATCTAAATGACATGTCTTGTCCCAATAAGAGAGTGGGGTTTTACGGAGGTCATGTTTTCGACTCTCGACACTGCGTAGGTGCATGTGTAGTGTTTTGGAGTGCATGTACACGTATATATATTTCATGTATTACACAGGCTTGCTAAAACCTTTAGTATATGTATGTACAAGTGTTCATGTATCATACCTTTTGAGACTTGTAATGAATAATGAACATGGTGAATCCATTTGCATTCATGCAGACACTACAAGTTGGAACAATTAACGGTTAGTGTAAAAAGTGAATTGTGTTATTGATCTACTTTATGATTCCTCTGTATTTAACGTGCAAAATTTTTGGTAAAAATTTTATTATGTAATTTGCCAATGCGTTGGTAACGTGGTAGCATACTCTTTTTGGATTTATTATCATACCATGAAATAATTTTTGAGTTATACATATATACACAAACTCAATAAATGAATAAATGAATTTTGGAATTATTCTCAATCACATATAAAGTAATTTTAGCATGCAAATAAAGAATTGTGATTGAGATTTTTTAGAATGGGCATAAAGGCTATCCTAGTTTGGAGAATGTAGTTGGCCAAAGTGGGTGGTAGCTGCCAAAGTGGCCCATTCACAAAGGTTAACATAATTTCTCATTCAAAGTATTTTGGGATAGGATTGTGTTTTTGGGTTGTAGCATACAATCACCTGCCCAAAGGGGGTTATTGTGTGTGACAATTCAAGAATGGCATGAGGTGATTGGCAGAAAGGCATGGATCTAGAGGGTACCTTCTGCCTAAAGGTGATGGGCTTTTCGAAAATCTGTACAGTTCTTGTTGATCAGTTTCATGATAAAGATTTTGGAGAACACCTATTAGTATGTTGTATTATTTGCCCAAAGGGGAGTTTATGATGATGCACCCAGGGCTCTCGTCATAATAAAACTCATAAGATTTTCGAGCTTATTTATGGGTACATCTAATCAATTGCCCATTTTGGTTAGATAAAGGAAATGATAATCCATTATTGTAATTGCATGCATTATGTTTGGATGATATGTAACATTTATATTTGAATTGCTTCCGCAATTTTTAATTCTTCTACTTTTACTAGCCAAATGTCTGCAATTGAAATTTTTACTAGTGATAACTATAGGAAATGGAGACAACATGTACAGATTGTACTTGGGTTTAATAGACTTATTGATATGGATAATATTGAGTATCAAGATGATTATGTTATTTTTGTATCCATGATTTGGAGTATGTTTGCCATCAATAGTTATGTATCTACGATTAAACTTTAATTCATATTGATTGCCCTTTTAGTTCCTTTCTGAAACATAAATAATTATCTATCATAAGTTTTATGATAGCATGTTAAGTACTATCATAGTGATAAGATACAATATATTATTGTATTATTGTATTCAGAAGAATAGAGAATTTATATTTACTGAACTGATTGTAAGCCTATTGAGAACTATCACCAACCATAAAATGTTTATGTAGACACCCCATTTTGTATCACCTAATAATTCTAAAATTCTTTTTATTCCTTATGATGAGGTTAGTATATGAACTTTAATAAACTTCAGAATACTTTCAAATGGACCAATGGGATTGCAGCTGGCAAGTGACATAAGTTTATAGAGTGATTACTGCGTACGCATGTTAGTGAGGTGCGTACGCAACACATGTTTTCCAGAACCTTTTTCGGGCTTCCTTGCCCTCCAATTAACCCCTTTTTAGGAAGTTGTATTATGGTATGATTAGGAGACCCAGATTTCGGGAAAGACTGAGAGAAACCCTAGTTGGACTCTCTAATGCCTATATATATCCTACTATAAACCTAGAAAAGGGGACCTTTTGGATTTGGAGACAGGAACCTTGGGACTTTGGACTGGAATTAGAGAGAAAACCCTAGAGAGAAGAGAAAAGAGGTGACAGCTGCAATTCTGGAGGTTCAGAAGGAGGAATTCTAAAGCAAGTGAAGTGCATAACCCTGAGGGTAAAGCCAGCAATTGGACTTTTTATTTAGCATAATAATCTCTTTAGTAGAATAAATGTTATTTCTATAGATGCCATGTTTATTATGTATATGCAGTTGCATTCCTTACATGTGATAACATGAATCTCATCACGTAGTGGATTCTCCTCATGAGAGAACCTAGGATCCCATGCATACCTTCGCATAAGCATCATGTAGTGGATTAGGGTTTTATTATCTAGCAATGTATTTCCTTGTTAAATAGTATGTAAGGTATTAATTTATGTTTTGTTTTAACATGAGCATAATCTCGGAATAAATCCGCGGAAGATCACGTATATACCTCGTTCTGGTATACAGGTGGGATTCCTGAGGTCTAAGATAAACGCCAACTGGTGCATACGCAATTACTGTATTGCATACGCAGTATTTTATATGCATATGC